>JALMGF010000296.1:132500-240000 GCA_023333645.1 Sceloporus occidentalis
TGAGTATACCCTGCACAGTTCTATAGATGGGGTGTAGTATATAGTGACACTGAGTATCCCCTGCACGGTTCTATAGATGGGCTGTACTATATGGTGACACTGAGTATACCCTGCACGGTTCTATAGGTGGGCTGTAGTATATAGTGACAGAGTATACCCCGCACAGTTCTATAGGTGGGCTGTAATATATAGTGACACTGAGTATACCCTGCACGGTTCTGTAGGTGGGCATTAGTATATAGTGACACTGAGTATACCCTGCACGGTTCTAATAGATGGGCTGTAGTATATAGTGACACTGAGTATACCCTGCACAGTTCTATAGATGGGCTGTAGTATATAGTGACACTGAGTATACCCTGCACAGTTCTATAGATGGGGTGTAGTATATAGTGACACTGAGTGTACCCTGCACGGTTCTATAGATGGGCTGTACTATATGGTGACACTGAGTATACCCTGCACAGTTCTATAGATGGGCTGTACTATATGGTGACACTGAGTATACCCTGCACAGTTCTATAGATGGGCTGTAGTATATAGTGACACTGAGTATACACCGCACAGTTCTGTAGGTGGGCTGTAGTATATAGTGACACTGAGTATACCCTGCACAGTTCTATAGATGGGCTGTAGTATATAGTGACACTGAGTATACCCTGCACAGTTCTATATAGATGGGCTGTAGTATATAGTGACACTGAGTATCCCCTGCACAGTTCTATATAGATGGGCTGTAGTATATAGTGACACTGAGTATACCCTGCACAGTTCTATATAGATGGGCTGTAGTATATAGTGACACTGAGTATACCCTGCACAGTTCCATAGATGGGCTGTAGTATATAGTGACACTGAGTATCCCCTGCACAGTCCTATAGATGGGGTGTAGTATATAGTAACACTGAGTATACCCTGCACAGTTCTATAGGTGGGCTGTAGTATATAGTGACACTGAGTATCCCCTGCACAGTCCTATAGGTGGGCTGTAGTATATAGTGACACTGAGTATACCCCGCACAGTTCTGTAGGTGGGCTGTAGTATATAGTGACACTGAGTATCCCCTGCACGGTTCTATAGGTGGGCTGTAGTATATAGTGACACTGAGTATCCCCTGCACAGTTCTATAGGTGGGCTGTAGTATATAGTGCCACTGAGTATCCCCTGCACGGTTCTATAGATAGGGTGTAGTATATAGTGACACTGAGTATCCCCTGCACAGTTCCATAGATGGGCTGTAGTATATAGTGACACTGAGTATCCCCTGCACAGTCCTATAGATGGGGTGTAGTATATAGTAACACTGAGTATATCCTGCACAGTTCTATAGGTGGGCTGTAGTATATAGTGACACTGAGTATCCCCTGCACAGTCCTATAGGTGGGCTGTAGTATATAGTGACACTGAGTATACCCCGCACAGTTCTGTAGGTGGGCTGTAGTATATAGTGACACTGAGTATCCCCTGCATGGTTCTATAGGTGGGCTGTAGTATATAGTGACACTGAGTATCCCCTGCACAGTTCTATAGGTGGGCTGTAGTATATAGTGCCACTGAGTATCCCCTGCACGGTTCTATAGATAGGGTGTAGTATATAGTGACACTGAGTATCCCCTGCACAGTTCTATAGGTGGGCTGTAGTATATAGTGACACTGAGTATCCCCTGCAAGGTTCTATAGGTGGGCTGTATTATATAGTGACACTGAGTATCCCCTGCACAGTTCTATAGATGGGGTGTAGTATATAGTGACACTGAGTATCCCCTGCACGGTTCTATAGATGGGCTGTAGTATATAGTGACACTGAGTATACCCTGCACAGTTCTGTAGGTGGGCTGTAGTATATAGTGACACTGAGTATACCCTGCACAGTTCTATAGGTGGGTTGTAGTATATAGTGAGACTGAGTATACCCTGCACAGTTCTATAGATGGGGTGTAGTATATAGTGACACTGAGTATCCCTTGCACGGTTCTATAGGTGGGCTGTAGTATATAGTGACACTGAGTATACCCCGCACAGTTCTGTAGGTGGACTGTAGTATATAGTGACACTGAGTATACCTTGCACAGTTCTATAGATGGGCTGTAGTATATAGTGACACTGAGTATACCCTGCACAGTTCTATAGGTGGGCTGTAGTATATAGTGACACTGAGTATACCCTGCACAGTTCTATAGGTGGGCTGTAGTATATAGTGAGACTGAGTATACCCTGCACAGTTCTATAGGTGGGCATTAGTATATAGTGACACTGAGTATCCCTTGCACGGTTCTATAGGTGGGCTGTAGTATATAGTGACACTGAGTATACCCCGCACAGTTCTGTAGGTGGACTGTAGTATATAGTGACACTGAGTATACCCTGGACGGGCTGTAATTTAAGTGTCTGGGCGTCTAGAGATGCATGCTGGGTCTATGGTTTGTAGGTACAGTGCTGTGCATGCGTAGACGTGTGGTCTTAGGCTCCTCATACGTGACGTTAGTATGTCATGCTCTGTCTTCTCCTCCTCACGCCGGTCTCTGATCTCGCCCAGGTCGTTCTTCTGGCTGGTGTCCGTCCTGTTGTCGTCTCTCATCTGGTTTGTGTCGGTCCAGATCAGTAACAAGAACGACTCCAGCCTGCAGTACGGGCTGCTGATATTTGGCGCGGCGGTCTCTGTCCTCCTGCAGGAGGTGTTCAGATACGCCTACTACCGGCTGCTCAAGTAAGTAACCCCCCCCCTCCCAGCGAAGCCTTCCCATCGGGGTCAGCGGATCTGTCCAAACTGATCACATTTATCTAACCCTGTGCCCGACCCGCAGGAAAGCCGACGAGGGCCTGGCTACCATCAGTGAAGATGGCCGCTCTCCCATTTCTATCCAGCAGATGGCGTACGGTAAGCATGACTACGAAAATCCTGTGTCCCGTCTCCTTCCAGTTTTCCGAGTTTTCTTACCGTTACTGGGATCGGAGACCCCCTTAAGTACTGGATTATATAGAAGTGCACATAACTTTTAAATCGTCAGTCGTCCTCCTTTAATTAAATGAGCAAGGTTATCATACTTTTTCCTCCCCGATTTATTTCAACTTTTAGTTGTCGCCATAGTTAACCAGTATGCAGAAGCCTTGCTTTGTTGATCTATGTTGGCTTTAAGCAGACATTCTCTGCTGTCCAAGTGGTTCTACAACTCCCACTGGACCCAGCCAGCCAGCCAGATGCTGAAAGATCCTTAGCGATTCTGAATAAAAGCTGTCTGTTCCTCGCAGTGTCCGGCTTCTCTTTTGGGATAATCAGTGGAGTGTTTTCGGTGATCAATATCCTGGCAGATGCGGTGGGGCCGGGCATCGTCGGCGTGCACGGAGATTCCCAGTATTACTTTCTTACGTCAGGTACTGCGCCTCTGGTGGTGGGTAGACACTGGATAAGGGATCTGCGCATGTCCGGTGTGAATACATCACAATAACGGCTACTATTTACTACTATATATTTGCAAGGCGCTTTATGCAGTGCTGTTTTGGCTGGCTGTCATGGGAGTGATTATTTAGAATTCCAGGTCCACAGCGGGCTCCCCCAGTCTGATGGTTGTGTGAATGTTTCCTCCCCGTGATCTTCCAGCGTTCCTGACCATGGCGATCGTGTTCCTGCATACGTTCTGGGGCATTGTGTTCTTTGCTGCCTGTGAGAAGAAGCAGCCGCTGCACATCGTGGGGGTAGTACTCAGCCACCTCGTCACGTCCGGGCTGGTAAGTGTCCCGGAGCTTGCGCGCACTCGCACTCATGCTCTTTTTATAAGACGTGTGTGTATTTCACTTGCTTTCTGCCGTTGATCGATGCCGTCTCTTTGGTCCCGCAGACGTTCCTGAACCCGTGGTATGAAGCCAGCCTGATTCCAATATACATCATTACCTTGGTCATGGGCATCTGGGCTTTCCTGGCAGCCGGGGGCAACTATCACAATATCCGCAAATGCCTCACGTGTAAGTACCGGTCCGGGGTAATACACCACCCAGGAAGCATAGCTTATGACCTAAATGATGTACAAAGCGTCCCTGTATGCAAATTAACCCAAACACCCTTCTTTCTGTGGCAGGGGGGTAGCTTGCAGGGTTGACATTGTATGTTGTGGGCAAGAATGTCAAATATTACACCCCTTGGGTACTGACAGCTTGTTTGAGCAGGGTCCTCCTCACCTGTTGTCTCTGTGAGTCAATTTGTTATGTCCTGTCTACCCATTGTACAGCGCTACGGAATTTGATGGCGCTTTAAAAAAACAATTAATAATAATACTGCAGGATTACTGCCCCCACTCCTGTTGTAGCTCTGTGCAGGTTAAGATGCCCCAGCGGCGATATCGAGTTTAGTTACACCAGAAACCGTTTTGTTTCTGCAGGCAGACGGCAAGACAGTAACCAGGTTATGGTCTATTCTGCTCTTCAGGTGCCCAGTGAGGACTGAGGGTCAGCTCAGCTGCCGTGCAGCCATGAACAGTTATTGCGACCGAGACGCCATCAAAGTGCTCCTCAATCCCAGAAGCCGGCAAACCCTTTTCTATACCTCCCCGGATGAAAAGGACATTTCTCTCCTGGTTCTTCTTAGTTGTTTTTCCTCCTCTGGTTCCGCCCGTCCTATGCGCCGGCACTGGGCCAACTCAGGCTGCATGGAGCAATCTGGAATTGCTCCTGCGTTAAACCAGTACAATACCGTAACTTTTGCTCAAACACAGCATCCCGAACAGGTCTGCAACTTCATATAATTCCACCCCCGTCTCCTCGCGGTTGCCCTACCGCTCCAACACTGGAGGCTGGCGGCTCTCCGAGAGCTGATTCAAGCCACTAAGAGATGAGTAAAGTATTTTTATTTTTTATTTTATTGCATTCTATCCCTTAAAGTAATGCCAGGGCGGAGAGGCAGAGGTTAAACAGCGTTACCAATGGTGAAAAGTACGTCCTGGGACAGGAACTGTATTATTTCTGCAGATGGCAGGGGTCTTGTTAATTTGTCATTTAATACATGTATGAAACTTTTTTTTTACTTATCTAGTGGGCGGAGAGTTCTGCATAATAATGTGCAGCAAAGGCCCAGCCCACAGCTTATGAATATTAATTAGATCCCACATACAGAAGAAAAGGGGGGCAACGATCTATTACCCCTGTGAAGTCACTTTTTTGGGCTTTTGATGTCCCAGCTGGATGCAGGTATCACTCTTAAAGGCATCATCATTTTGGTTTGAAGATTGTCTTTTGGTGTCTTTATGGCTGCAGACATATGTTTGGGATCCTCTGGGATAACTGGAAATTTAACCCCTCGCTGTTTAGCTTTCCTGTAAAGCAGAGGGGCTTTTAAAACTTTTTGTTTGGGGGGGGGACTCCAAGGTCTCGCCTGGTCTGTGCCATCTGTACAGACATTGTCACAGTCCATCATGGGGGCCACTGGCCGCACGCAGCGGTATAAAGAATTTGGAATTTATTCCACCCCAACTAAAGCCCTATACCCAGGAATAAGAGTTAGAAAAAGCCCAAAGACCCCTAGTATTTTACTATGCATTGCAGACTCTGTGACATCACAAGGGTCCAAACGAGCAGAACTGGCTTTCCATACGGTGTCGGGATCATTAACAGCAGGTGTACATTAATGTAATAAAAATGGACATGAAAACTTCACTGTTTTTACAGCCCTGGAATACATTTCTCAAATAAAATTTTCTTTTTTTCCATTTTTTTATTGCAGAATGCTTTTTTATTTTTATTTTTTATTTGTTTCTTTGTTAAATTTTCTATGAATAATGATATTGGATTAATGGGAAAGGTTGACATCGAGTCTTTTTATTTGGATTGGGGGATTTCATTAATAATGTGTCTGCGCCCACCCGTTCATGGCACGGCACCCACCCGTTCATGGTACGGCGCCCACTCTGAAACAATATAGACCAACTAAGCAAAAGGAAACGTGGTGTTTATGGAATTAAAATACACATTGCAGAGAATTTATTACATACTGATAAAAAACACACATCATAAAAACCATCCAGTACCAAATGCTACACAAGCATGAAATAATCGCGACATTTACACAATATGGCATATAATTTGGGTGATTCGGTATAAAAGGTCCTTGGCATGGCCATAGATCTTACAGCAGTATATACCCGATCCTGCTGAAGGAGAGGCTTACATTTAAGTATTGGTGTTGCTGGTCTATCTGTCCAGCTAATTTATGATATTCTGCCTGAGCATTCTAGGAGTTGTAGCTCACAGCTGAACATGGGTCAGTGTGTGTATTTGGGGTAAAATATACAGAAATTCATATATTTTTTCATATGTTCTTTTTCTGCTCCGCAGAAGCGGAAGGCACTTTGTGATGCTGATACTGTTGGGAAAGGGGGACCACTATATGTTCTTCACATTTCTGGGGTATGAAACGACTTCAGGGTTCACGTTTTCCTGTCTTTTTAGTTGGCGGCAGAACCGTTGGGTAAACCAGTATATGTCTTCTATTCCCAAACAACGGGGAGGAATAGGCTCCAGGACCCAACATAGATGTAGAACCGCTCAGGTGCTTCCAAATATAAGTGAATCAAGATCCAGGGCAGCGTGTCGCATATAACATGGATTTGGGGTTTGCTTTCCTCCCACTTCCAGACGTTTTCTCCTTTGGATTCTAGAAGCACCTTTTTAACCCCTTACCTTTAGTCTTTGAAATATGGTTGGTAGCATTCTGCTATACGGCTGCGAAGGGATTTATTACGTTTGTGTCTATGGAGTTTGTAGATTGTAACCCGGTGTATTTCGGCTGCTGGTGGCATGGTTTAGGGTTAAACACAACAAGACATCTGCTACAACCACACCTGAGGGTACTTAAGTCACTCTGCCCGGCCCATAGACGCAGCGTCAGTCATGACAGACTTCTGTGTGTGGTTGTGTGGCAGAGTTCCGGAGGTCAGTTCATGAAAGCAGCAATATCATGGTATTCAGAAGGTTGAAAGCCTCTGCATCTGATGGTTATGGGTGGAAGGATTTCACCTCTACCTGCTCAGCTGGATGGGAGGGAGATTTGACGACAACGTTTTCTGGTTTTCCAGTGACTTCCATCTTGCTTTTCCTGTTGGAACACCCAACCAAAAATTAAGTTATTACTCAACGGTCCTGTCGGGGGAAAAAATACATCCTACAATATTGTGGACTGTCTTATGGAGCTGCTAAACTTCATACTATACAACGGGGTCCAGCTCCACCAAGTCTTCTGCATCCTAACGTTAAGAAAACGCTCAGTGCTGAAGAACGTTGCGTTTGACTGCACATTAATGAAAGTAATTGTGGGATCGGAGCAAGTTTAACGTCATCGGTCTCTCGATGTGAGTGATCTGGTTGCAGCTGAACACAAGTGAATAGACTCCTACGCTGACCAGCATGGTGACACAAGAGCCACGCTAGACTAAGGATGGAACAATCGCCATATGGAAAAATGGTGTTATTTAATAGCCGGAAGTACGCGGTTAAAGGTGCTGTTCCACCTAGGCAAACAGTTAATGAACTTGGTAACGTTCATAATCATACTGTAGCTGCCGTACCTGTGACTCTTATAGAGGAAGTGAATGATGCAGAAGATGCCCAATATTCCCAGGAAGGTCCCAAAAACAATGGCGAGAATTTTAGCTGGTAGGGAGAGAGAAAAAAGGTTAGTTTTAATAGAATCCTGAATCCTCCGTCCTGTCCTCTGTTCATTTATTTTAACAATATTTTAGTTCTCGTGCTTTGTACGTTAAGCCGAAACATAATCCAGGACTCCTAACATCACACGCTGTTCTAGTAAATGCTCTACAATCATCGGAATGTGACTCTGCGTCCAAGTAAAACATCTAACGGCCCGAGCAGCCTCTCGATTAATCAAAGTGAAAGAGACAGACCGATCGCCACACGGTACCTGTAGAGAAGGACCCCGGCAAAGCTGTAAAAAAAAAAAAAATAAAAAAAGAGAAAAAGATCAGAAGTGCCTTAAAAACAGAGACGAGATTTAAAAAAAATATATAAAAATATGCCATTGTGTTAATATTACCAAAACCGGTCGTCTTAAAGGTGCCACAAACTTTCAGCAATCCGATTTAACAGAATTACGTAAAACGAGAGATTGGGGGCAATTTATTAATGTCTCTTACCTACGAGACACGAGGAATATACAGTTCTCTGGTTCAGAGGCTGAGGGTCGCGCACGTTGTTCTGTAGTCGTATAGGAGGGATGCTCATCTTGGTGGAAAAGATAACTGTCTGTAGCTTCTCCAGCTGCAAACAGAAGAGGAAAAAAAAAAAAAGATGCTCATATTTTGTTTTAAAATAATATTTAAACCCATAAAAACCTTAATTTTTTTTTTTAAATATGATTCTGCTCACCTGGGACACTGATATTTGGGCTTTGTGGTGGAAGACTGTCCACAGCACGCTTTGATGACAGGGGGGAGTAGTTAAGGACCCCCTGTACCGGAAATACCGATCCAAATGGTCAGGGAGCAGCTGGCCAACGTCGAAGGCTGGAACCGTCACACTCTGATCTGTGAACAACGGGAACACAAGATTCTATAGGAAGGGTCACAGCGAGCTCAAGAACGCTTTTACTTCTCAAACTACTTTGCTGGACTCAATACACATCTGTCCACTGGAATTAAGGGAGATTAACCCCCCCTTAACCCCAAACTAGACATCCCATTAAGGATCGAGGCCTTATTTCTTATTACTCAACGTGTGTAAAGAGCAAAAGGGCCAAATATAGCCCCCTTTGTATTGTTTTCATACCTGCGTAACTGACATTCTCCAGATAGCTGAAAATGTTCCCATACGCTGGATTATCCGCGGCTCCGACCTGCACCACCCGGGGACAAAAAAACAAGGTTTTATCGGATCAGCGCATCCAGAACAACAGCAGGAATTTCAATTTCAATGAACCTCTGCACCTATCGCTGCTATGGGGGTGAAAAGAAGATGACGGGACCCCCTTCTTCACCTTCACTCAAGTTGGGCTTGGAACCAGGATACATAGGATTGGGGGGTCCTTCCACTCATGTCTAGGTTTTGATATTAATTCAGGAGACGTTCGTCATGTCTGCTCTCCACAATGTGGAGTCCATACAACAGGAGATCGTTTTTGGAACCTTCTCTAATCCTGCCATACAGGAGAGAAGATCTGTCCAACTGGAGGAATCATGTCCACTAGAGCTTTGAGATGACCGTTAACTTTACTTCTGAACTCCCCTTTGTATTGTTAAAATGTCAGAGTACACTTCGATGATATTACTTGACTGTACTACGATAGGACTGATTTTTACTGAACCATTTTGCTTTCATGGACTATGTTCAACGCGGCGACTCGTCCTTAGAACCTTGTATGAGCCTCACCTCCATGAAGATCCCGAGGACAGCCAATCCGTCGGGCTTGTTTTTTGCCTCTCCGATGTCAGCGTATCTGTCCGAATTATAATGGACGATATGCATCTGATAAACAAAAGAAAGTACCGAGCTTAAGGGACAACCAAGGTTCTCAGCATCTCCTGGAATTAGAGGAGACTAAAGAATAGGGTCAAAGGTCTAGAAGTATGGCATGAACTTTGTCCCAAGGATCCTGCTGCCCAGTAGCATATTAGTCTAGTATACTTTGGAAGCTCCATTAAAGGTTGGCCATGTGCCAAGGACCTTAAAACGGGAGAACGTGTCCCAACATTCTACTGGTTTAATATGATGATGGTTCCAAGGAGCTTACGATGGAAGGAGACTCTGTGCCATCATTTTATCTGCACTTTACCAGGAGTCCCACCGATTCCGGATATTACAGTCATCACTATGATCTCATGCTTATTGTGCGAAGTTCTGCCCGTGGACTGGTGGAGGATTTCGTTTTTTTGCTGACTCGGCTAGCTGAGTTATTAAAGCGTCTTTGTTTTCTTTCCTAGCTTTGAGCCGTATGGGGCCGCTGGCTACAGAGTTGTAAGCGCATTCCTACGGCCAGCGTGAGGAATTAGCCGCTCCTGTAATCCCAAAACTAAAACCTATTGGGTTACAAAAAAAAAAGACAGATATCCCCACCGGACTTTGACTCTCTAGTGAGATGGGGCGTAAGTGGAACCCCGCATACCCCTCGGCCAAACAGAATGATTATTTTCTAATTCCTAAACATACAGGGGGGGGTCTTTAAACCAGGGCTGTTTAAAAATGTCAATAAAGAAAGTCTAGAGGAGATTATGGAGCCCAACAGAATCTAGACATGCTCCTAATACCTCACTGGGGCTATTAGGTGGCACGGGGCAGGTTGCGCAGGAGCATTAATAATCCGTGCGGGAAGTACTACAAGGTATCTGTTTGTCATCTCTTATGGACGGACACATGGATTTCTTCGTATCCGCCACGCGGAAACCTCAAGGTGTTTACGAGCCAAACAGATGATAAGAGCAAGAGAAAGTAGGCTAGAAATAGGCGATGATGAGTGAGAAGAACAGGAAGACAGAAGGTGGAAAGGTCACGTGCTGAAATAATTTGCGAGCACCGTGTAAAATGTCAAAGGTTTACCTCAGCGGGAAATGCTTCACCGTCTATCCGGTGCTCAGAGCCTCTGGGATCAGATGGGCCACCCCAGTGCAAGTGGAGCTGGACAGCTGTGAAGTTATTGGGTAAACCTCTGAGACGCATCGATGGGGAGAGACTCATCACAACTGGAATAGAACACACGGCGTAGTGTTTTAATAGAAGATAGCAGAAATCCCACTTCTGCCACCATCTTTATAAGAAATAAACGCTAAACTATTGACAGTAAAAACAGAAGCTGTACGAAAGAAAAAAAAGCTGAATTATTACACGATGACATTTATATAATAAGCTAACGGAATCCTGGCAGAAGATCAAACGCGTTATTAATGCTACGCAGTCCGTTCTACCTGCAGAGGTTTGCCAAGTTGTAAACTAAAGGGGAGTCTCGTCGGTGGACGTCAAATAGTTTCAGAAATGAATGTAAGAGCCGGAGGGGGTTGTAGGACCGTGTCCCGGGGTGATGCTGACCCCACCGCTAGCCATGGGACTGTCTGGCAATCTTCTGCCTCGTTGCACCCTCTGGAATGTGCAAAACCAAGGGAATTTATTTTCATTTTGCTTACGGATTTTGTTTTATTAGAGCTAATTAGTCTGATTTATCAGAGCAGATATTAGCTTGGCTGTACAGTAAGTCCACAGGGGGTCATGAGTTTAACCCATTCCCAGACCGCCAAATTCTTCTCTGCTTCTCTTCCCTTTTCCGCTCCTTCCACTATTCCCCCTGGTGTGTATACCCCCGTCACCTCTCACAATTCTCTTTTTCTCTCCTCTGCCCCCCATGGCATCGCTCCAAACCTCCATACCTTTTATCTAATGCCCCCTTATTCCTCTGTTCTTCAATATCCTAACCTCTTCTCAGACGATCACTGTTGGCTATTTTTTAGACTTGTGCATTCGTCTTCGGGCGAACATGAAAACGAACACTAAGAGTGCGTTTTCGTGTTCGTTCCGAAGACACGCCGAAGAGAAGACAGCGGCGGTAAAACGTAGGCGAAGACGAAGACACACACCACGAAGACCCTGCAGGTGACCAATAGGCTCACTCGCACGGCCTTTGTAACCCCTGACAGCGAACCTATGGATTTCCACTTCCGTGAACTGCCGCGATGCCATAGGAAATCCATAGGTTAAAGGGCCGTGCAGGCGACCAATAGGCTCACTCGCACGGCCCCTTAACCCCTTAAGGTGCAACAAGTGCACCAGGAGCCTAAAAGTCTGTACGAGCGACCAACAGAGTCGCTCGTACAGACTTTTAAAACCCCAATGCTGCAACTTACCCTGCAGATCCCACTGGTCTCCCTGTTCTATCAGTTAATAAATGATAGAACAGGGAGGCCAGTGGGATCTGCCGGACAAGTTATGGCACCAGGAGTTTAACAGTCTGTACGACCGACCCTATTGGTCGCCAACTGGGGGCATTGGTTAATGGTAGACGAGCCCCCTGCTGACGACCAATAGAGTTGCTCATACGGAGATTTAAACTCCTGGCGCCAGAGCTGCTGCGGTACACGTTAACCCCGTATTAACCACTTAACCGGAAAAACCGAACACGAAGGATGTCCACGAATATTCGCCCGAAGAGAATACAGGAATAGGCGAATATTCTCGGAATACGAAGATTTTTTTTCCCCGAAGACGAGCACGAAGAGCCCCCTGGTGCCCAAGTCTACTATTTTTCATATTCCTCGGTTTCCTCATTCCTCCTGTTAATGCCCCCCCTTTCTTTACCCTTCTCCACCGCTCCCCATGCCCACCCTCTCTTTATTCCCCCTCGCTTGTTGGACTTGCTGTCGATGAGGCTACTCCTGTCCCTATTACAGCATCTCGTCCCTTGGCTTTGTTCCTGTCCCCTCTCTCTACGAGGACGAAAGCCAACACAGCTCTGTCATCCGTCTCCTATTTTGCCAAAAACAACTGCTCTCCAAAATTTAACGGGGGCTTTTTTATTAATACACATTTTTGAGTTAACTTTCCTGTGACCCTCTCCACCCTCATCCTGTAATAAAATCCCGGAAAGCAGGTTTTCTCCAGGATATACATAAAATCATATATTTAACCAGAGAAATTGCTGTGGGGAGGGGCACGGCTTTCATAACAACTAAAATGATGTGTTAAAAGCACCTATAGCTAATGCCTGAACCAATCAACAGCAATCAGCAACTTAACGGGGAAGAATGATCAATGCAGGTCCCGAGACCAGGGGGTTTAGATGGCTGCTCCCATGGTTTGCAAGTAAGGTGGGGTTTTAATATATATATATTTGTCGTGGGTTTGATGTATATAAAAGGAATATACAGGATTTGGGAAAAGGGACAGATTTTATTTATAAAAGTGGGTCCTGCTTGCATTTGTTATGTATAATAATAATAATTATTATTATTACTATCATTATTATTATTATTACTGTTAGTAGTAGTATTATTATCATTGATATTATTATTACTGATCTTATTATCATTATTGTTATTATTACTATTGCTGGCTTTGTTGTTTGTAGTAGTATTCATATTATTATTCTATTATTATTATTGTTATTTTGGTATTACTGTTATTATTAGCATTAGTAGTAGTATTTCTATTGTTATTGTTGTTATTTTGGTAGTAGTATGTAATGATGTTGTTTTGGTATTTTGGTTAGCAGTTAAAACTCCATCCCTGCTTTTTGTTCTAAGCTCCCTAATGAAGGGGTTAATTGGGTGAGGTGTGGGAAGCAGGCACCTGCTCGTTATTCATTTACTCTGGATGCGCAGACATGTTACGGTCCCGGTAATGCTCTGGGTTTTATCCCGGCACGGCAGGTAAGCGTTTGTGCTTTGGCTGGAATTCGGTACTAACGCCTTGTAATTATAATGTAATCCCCGTCTGCGGGTTATTGTTGCGCATGCTGAGTTTGTACCCCTGTATCTGCCAATAGCAATGGGTCTATGTCTGCACTTCATAGCCTAGAAGCAACTGACCCTTTTGCAGGGCTTTATTTACTAAATGGGGAGTGTGAACTATGCACTATTAAGCCTAATATGAAAAATGGATATAGCCGTTTTAGTCCGAGGGCAAATATTCGCCAGTCTTTACTGGGTTGCCAAAGTAAAGTATGTAACCTTACAAAAGCTTAAGGGACCTCAGAGGTCTTTTCTTCAGGTGGAATAGAACTATAACTTATTGTTCTCTAGAGCTGCATCTATTGTGTAGTTGTTGATCCCCCCCACCGTGAGTTAGCTCTCAGTACTCTCAGCCACAGCCGGCTCTATATTAATATAAATGGGAATTCCGCGTTCCGTTTGTGTTGTACAGATTTATTAGACTATAAATATATGATTATTGTGTTTCTTGTCGTACTCCCCTTTTCTTCATGCCTGACTATGAGAGCCGTGTCCGAAATGTCCGATGTATTTTCGTACGGTGCTATAGAGCTCGATGAATATCTATCTAAGTGGCGCGGCACCTTCAAGAAAGTAAATCTTCCTTTCGCAAGGTCCTCTTTTCCTTTTTATATGAGTGTGGGTTTTTTTTGTTTTTTTTTAACTATTTTTTTTTTCTGCCTCTTATTGTAACAGCGCTACGGCCTCTGCTGCCGCTATATAAATAACCGTAATGTAATAGCGTGCTCTACGCACGACCTTGCAGACTAAGCGGATTCCTTTGCTCGTCCTCCTGTGTTGAGTCATCAGAAAGCGGAGGCGTTCTTCACGCTGAGGCTACTCTGTTACTCTTCACAAATGACTTGTAACCAGATCGCGGAATTCTGTGATATTATATTATTTATTATTATTATTATTATTATTAGCAGAGGTTGGGGAGCTGGAACTTCCCGTTAACGTGCCGGCTTCGCACTCTGATTAATTGTTCCCTTTTGATCCGGCTGATTGTTCTAAACATAAAGCAATTGTCCATTGACGGGGTGGAGAGGAGCCTATGGGGGGCCCTGGCAACCTTGGGGGGGGGGGGAGAGGGGGGGTGTACTAAATATATCCTTTTATCCAGCATCACTGAATGACACATGGTGGTCTTCATTTATATTCTGGGAAAGCAACTCGGCTTTGTGGAGGGGACAAGAGGGGCAGGACAGTTAAATTATAGGGGGTGAAGTAGGACTAAAGAGAGAATGATGTGCTATTCTTTGAATATACGAAGCGGGGTTCCTACAATATAACCCTTCAAACCTACCCCTTTAATTTACCCCTTTAGTCGCATATGACTGAGAATGTATGGTATAAGTGTGTGTGTTAATATGAATGTTTATGTGGAAGTGTGTATGAGAAGTGTTTGTGTGAGAGAGAGAGGGTGTGTTAGCATGAATAAGTAAGTATGTGTGTTAGCGTGAGTGTATATGAGTAAGTATGTGTAGGTGTGTTAGCGTGAGTATATATGAGTAAGTATGTGTAGGTGTGTTAGCGTGAGTGTATATGAGTAAGAATGTGTATGTGTGTTAGCGTTTTTATGTACATATGTGTGCCAGTGCGTATGGGGTAGGGGAAAGGGGCTGATGTGGCCAGAAGGTACCAGACCTTCCCTGCCGTAAAGTGTACCTTTTAAAAGCTTTGTATATGTCTATGGTATTAGGGGAAACCTAGATAAACATGATAACAAGAGCCTTTGTAAATAAAGGTATAATATAAGTTTGGGGGGGATAAGCCATTGTGTTCTGGATGTTAATGCAAATGTCTTATCATTATTCTAATCTGGAAACAATAATGATTTGTCCAAGGTGTATTCAGGAAACAGTTAAACTGCTATAAAGGCAAACAATGCACGTAATTGTGGGGGTCTCTATGAGAGAGAGGCTGTTTATACAGGAGCTGATCTGCATCTTTTAAGGCCCCTGATGCTCATTGTAAAGGGAGGTATTTAAGACGATTGATTTGGATGGAAATTGGAATTTAACACCAGGAAATTTTATTCGACAGGACATACAATTAAGCCAGTTGTGTACATAGGGTGACGGCGGACTTAGTAGACAATTTAAGGAGAACCCGCCTTTAATTTACGTTGTACTATTGGAGTGTCGAAGAGGAACTGTCGCCCTTCTAAGAAATGCTACCTGTGTGTCCGTTATTTCTCAAGGTGAATGGTCCACTTCCAATGGCGTTGTATCCCTCGGGCTCTATGGGGGGCAGGGACCGGTCGTATGAAACATTGGCCGTCTGGATGTTGATGGGGGATTGTGCCGTCCCCCCGCAGTCTGGAAACGTCTCCTCCCAATGCTCCTGGCCTCCGTGTCCTGTTGTAGAAAATGTAGACATGAGAATCTTGGTGTGGCAGAAAAAAATCCCAATTTTAGATACAATATTACATATATATGAGGCGTGTAGTAACGGCCCCAGATTGTAGGGTCTCCTCCAGGGAAGGAGTGTGAATGTCCAGTGCCTTGTATAATGCATCAGAATACAGGACACGTAAACCTATCTATTCTACTGGACATCCTCAAGTCTTTCCTATATAAATCTTATAGATTATCTTCCTATAATGCTGATCTACTGAGTGTTTTTATTTTTTATTTTTTTCCTTCCCAAAACGGTTCTTCTATAATCTCAATTCCTAAACCGCTGCTAACACTTTCGGAATACCCGTCAAAAGATTGGTGAATAACACCATTGTATGGACGTGCTCGGGATCCTAATCACCCCCTGACTCTTGAAGTGTTAAGTAAAACACTTGCGCTTGTGGGGGGGGGTTAAATCTGAGTAAATGGGGACTATTTGCATTTAAATGAATGGTTCTTCTTTTGCTATGGTAATTTCCTGAGTTATACGGCGGCTGCCAGATGAGCCCCCCCCCCCCTTTCCATCAATGCATTTACCCCATCTCTGACCTTTCTAAAAAGAATAGACAAAAAGCCCTGTACAGGGGTATAATTGGCTCACAAACACTGAAGCATTTGAACCATCAGCTGTGGGGGCGACCTGCAAAATATTCAGCGACTAACTTTCCCAAAGGATACTTATATTTAGGCTAAAGCAAGAATATGGCACACGGCCCGTCGGCATCTCACCCAGCTGCCGGCGTGTGTAAGGCTGGGACATGCCAACAGCTTATTGGGTAACAGATGATCCCACCGGGGGCAACTGTCTAATTACTAAAACTAGAATGCCATCTACAATAACATACAACCAGCTTAAAACTGGGACGTGGGACTGTTGGTAGCTACGGTTTAGTAAGTAAAATATGCTGCTTACTTGATATTGGCATTAGACAAAATGTAATAAACATTTCATGTTAGAACGTAGGAATCTTTTAATTAATGGACATTCCAACAATTTAAATGGCCAAAAAATTATTTAAGGGGGTGTAGGTAGAGGCGTGGCTGGGGTGTGGTTAGAGGCGTGGCTGGGGTGGGGATTTAGAATCTTTTTCTGTGACTTTGTACCCTATGAATTCAATAAAAAATATGATTAAATAGTAGTACATTTTATGTACCCTGTTTAATTTCTAAAGCCTTTTCCTGCTGTTTCTATACACATTATCGGGGCTTTTAGGGCTCTAGAACCCTGTGATACCCTCATACCCAGCAAACATTCTGACCTCCTAGAAAAGAGGGGGCATCAGGGGAGGTGAAAGAGGGGCATCAGTGGTTTGGGGAGCGACTGAATTGAGATTCTTGGATATTGTGAAACGACACGGACTGAATCCATACGTTAAAAAAAATAATAATCTTACCTGTGTAGGTCCAGGAAGAACCTGAAAGAAAGAAAATGACATCATGATGACATTATTCATGAAATATTGTGGTTTAGTTATGAAATCCACGAGGAGGCGGGTATGACTACTTCCAAACACGCCATAGGAATTTTTTTTAGGATAGGCATGCAGACAATGGTTGCAACATATAAGAAGCGAGTGGTTCTGGGTCATTTCCGAAGTACGAGCATTGCCACGGATGTCCTCACAACCACATCGGCAAGTACAAGAGAGTTCTATTTCCTGTACAAGAGTCTCAGGTGATAGGGTGGTGGGTAGGTGGAACAGACTTCCAGCAGAGGTGGTAGATGTTAGGATGAAGCCTTTAAAGTGGTTCTAAGAGAGTAACACTGTGATTTTCTAATCATTTTATCCTAATAACACAGTGGCAGCATGCATTGGGCTAATATACCTTTAATGTAGTGACCGGGTGCATTCCGGTGAACAAACCCCCACATTGGGTTTCAACGGAGAATGGTTTGCCAGACAGGGCCTGATCCATCTAGAAAGACTCCGGGGTTTATTTACTAAAGGGAGAGTTTCACCTAACCCAATTCGTTAGGAAGGGCTAACACTTGTAGGTTTCTCCCGCAAGAGGGGTTGAGCTGGCCCTGTCTAATGTATAGTTCAATGGGCGAGGAGATTTAAGTACACCTTATACAGGGCTAGTCAAGCTCTTCCTGCAGCAGAAGCTCACCGCGATCGGCCCTTCATAACGTAAAGTGAAATACAAGAGCCGGGACACAACTCTACTTTTAAAGTGTTTTCCGAGGAGGGGGGGGGGGGTCAACTCATACTCTCCCCAAACCATTCTCACGGGACCCGGCGGACCGGAGCGTGAAAACGCCTAACCTTATCCGAGCGATTAGACGGAGCGCAGTGTGAAGGTCATCCCGCATTTACCCTTTCTTTGGTTACCGTTGGCATTTTACCAAAACCGCTTCAAAATAGAGACTCAAAAACTACACTGAGGTCACAATATTAGTGAAAGTAACAAAACTATTACAGAAAACAAAATGTGTGTGTGTGTGTGTGTGTGTGTATATATAATATATATATATTTTTTTTATATATATAAATAACTTATTTATAATAGTTCTACATTTTTATAAATAATTTATAATAATTCCACATACTTAAAATTTATAATAATTCTATAATTTTCATAATCAATTTATAATAAAAAAAAAAAAATACTTTTTTTATTTTTATTTCTTTTAATCCATCTTCTATCACAAAAGGCAGATCGTTCCCACCGCTGATCCCTCCGGATACAAGAAGTTCTACTTCTGATTTTGGAGTAAAACAGCTGAATGTAGAGCATTCCTTTAGTTTCCATGGTGATTGCCACAAATTTGGAACTTTGCCCCACGGTTGCTTTTGTGTCCCTCTTAATTACCGTACAAAGGATAACCGAGGCTTTAATACCCAAACCAGGACGCGGATTTATGTGTAAGATCCCAACACGGCGACTAAAAAGAAAAATCATTCTAAGCTTCTCCTGGCAAAATGTGCATGCGCTGATCTCAGGAAAATGAAAAAAATAGGCTTTCAGGACTTTATAACACTACTTTACTTCTAGAATTGCAATTAGTGGATAAATATAAAGAAAAATATGCATTATTTGTGATAAAAATTCCTGATTTCCCCATTATATTTTATCATAGGAACATTTAAATACCTAAAGGGATTTTACCGGTAGATTAGTGGAACAGCCTCCCAGCAGAAGTGGTAGAGGGTAATACAGTGAGGGTATTAAACACGCGTGGGATAGGCATATGGCTCCTGAATCTAAGATGAGGCCAACGACTGATTAAAGTCTTTACAACAAGAAAAAGCATGCAGACTAGACGGGCCGGATCACTTCGAAGCAGATATACCGGGGGATACGATAAATTAATTTAGAGAAAATCAATGTTTTAAAAAAAAAAAAAAAAAAAACTTTCTGCAATCCGAGTGCCAGGAAAATATTCCCGGTATGCGAACATTGAGATGGCGTGTGAATAATTAAATATATATTCATGCACACAGGTCATCAGGGATTATTATTGTTGCTTATTAATGTTTTATATATCGCTGTCATATTCCGTAGTGCTGTACAGGACACAGTGTACTAATTTCCCTGGTCAAATAAGCTTACACTCTAGATATTCTGATTAGTTTTGATATAGATCATTGATATATCCTCGTTTGATCGGGAAGTATATCTTTAATACAGCTTTAATACATGCCGTGAGCCCCGAGGAAATCAGTTGAAGTTCTTGAAATAATTCCATTTTTTCTTAGGTTTCTTGGAGTTAAAATAATCAGTAGCCAACCAAGAATATATTAATGTTAAGGGGGGGGGTTATTTAAAACATCCTCTTATTAATTGCATTTTTGGGGGGATCATGTAGGATAGAACTTTATCCATGAAAGAGATTTGGTGGGATTTAGCCCCCCCCCCCCCCCCCGGGCTGTTTGCGAAACATAAAGGGGGTCTTTTGGGCTCTTTGGGATAGATAGGATTATAATTCTTAGCTCCAAAAAGTATGTTTCTGACCTCATTTTGCAGAGTAATCAGTACAGTCATTTTATACAATAGCAAAAATTTACCAAGTTATGTTTTATTTGGCAATAAATAATAATAAAAAAGTCTAATTTATAAAAAAAAATATAAATTCTAAATTAATAAATGTATTATTTAATAAAATTCTTATGTTTTGTAATTTTGGGATCCATAGGGTGTTAGTGCTAAGTTGCTTGTCTATATTAAATATTTAAATTTAAAGAAAATACATTATATATATATATATATATATATATATGTGTATATATATATATATTATTAAAAAAATTACTATATACAAATTTGGCGGAGGGTGATTAGATGAACCGTGTGAATATTTCTCCCTTATCCCTTCTCGTCTTAGAGTCGGGATCCGTATGTCTATCCCATGCATGTTTAAATTCCTTCCCTGTATTACCCTCTACCACTTCTGCCAGGAGGCTGTTCCATTTATCTACCACCCTCTCAGTAAAGCAAAAGGCGCACGCAGCCATGAGTGATCAATTTTGATCTTCAAAATAAAAGCATCCGACGATGCCGAGTGTCTCGAACCTTCTTTATAATACATGGAAGGGTTGAACTTACCTCGGACGGCAGTCTGCTGAAGGCTCAGGATGAGGATAGAGAGTTGCAGCGTGGCACGGAGCCGGCAGGTGCTGCGGAGAGACATATCCGCTGCGGTCTGGATGTCAAGTGAAGGATAAATGTCCTGGAATATTTTCCTGCCCGTTCTCTGCTGACCGAGCACTGAGCGAGAGCGTGGAAGTTGTATTTTTTTTTTTTTTCGGTCCCTCTGCTCCCCTCCACCTCCCGAAGTCTTATCATGAGATTGCAGAATCACAACTGCACTTTTTTTTTTTTCACCCCAGGTGGTCTTTAAAAAACAAAACAAAAAAAAAGGCTGGGTCTTGTAGGCTCTGGCCAGCCAATCGGATGAAAGGCTCTAGTAATCCCCCGCCCCTCATGGGGTAATGCTATCAATTTGGTGGGGTGGTGGGAATCCTGGATACGTTCTGCGCATGCTGCTGATGAGTACTGCGGATAGATGACCGCGTTCGGGTTTATCGTGTTCTGTAACGCTCTGTGTCTTGGCTAATTTCTGAATCATCCATGAATGCTCTTTTATTCTTTAAAGGGACGCGCCGCCTGGAAGCACTTTATTGCCTAGGATGCCCGAGAGGTCCCTTTAAATGTCCATTTAAATGTTCAAATGCCCCCCTTATATGCAGTTGCCCCTTTCCTGGCCCGCGGGGCTTTTATTTGCACGCGTCTTCCGATGCAAGGTAAACTTGCCACCGTTCAGCGCTGGCGAGGCTTCCCGGAGGGGTCAGACCAAACCCCCCTTCCGCGCGCTTAGAAAGCGCGCCTATTGATCCCAATGGGAGCGCTTTCCTGCCGCGGATCGCCAGCTTCCATCTACATACCATTTTAGCGTTAACTGTGTTTTAACCCCTTAAGACCTTCCATGCCGTAAAGTGAAAAAATAATATATAAAAAAAATAAAAATAGCTTTAAAAAAAAAAAAAGTTATCCAGCGGTGTTCTCGGGAGCTGCCGTTAACCCTCCCAGTGCCAGAAATCTTGCGCAATTGCGCTCCTTTATAAATGGATGCGTTTGGTTCTCCATTCATGTAAAATGAGCGCGTCTGGTCGGTAAGAGACCAATCGGGAACCTTAGAAAACTAAATAATAATAGTAATGTAAAAACATTTGAAAAAAAATAAAGGTCAACAAAGTGTGCCAACAGGTTGCTAGCTGATCTATTGTTGGCCCCCACACTTGCAAATAAAATGGGGAAAAAAATATATAAAAATAATCAAAATGAGAAAATAGACCCTAAAATTGCATTATTTAAAAAAAAAAAATAGGCTAATGCCAGCCTTTTGCTTTTCTCGGGCACCTGCTTTTGTGCTTGCAACTCCCATCACCCTCAGCCAAGCTGATAAGGGTGATGGGGACGTGTGGCCTACAAAAGCGATGGAGACGAGGAAAAGCAGAAGGCTGGAATACTTGTGTATCTTTTGTGATTCTATAGTGTGTGTGTTGATTTAACCCTTTCTTTTCCGCGTGCCTATCTGGCCCTATTCTGTGTGCTGTGGGGTATTTCTGTAACCCGGAGATGCCGCTGAATGCATGTTGTTCAAGGGGGGGATTTGAGCTGGTGGGCTGCTAAATGGCCCCAAATGAGACAAAGGCTTCAGATATAAAATTAGACAATTTAAAGTTTGGAACGGGGACGTTTCATTTCATGCCCCCTAACATCCATAAAAGTACTATTAATACTACCGTAAATATTGGACTAAACATTAAACAATGGCATCAAATGAAAGCTCTATTTGTGGTTAAATAGAATTGTGGTTAAGAAAACATAGTATGGAAAAAAAAAAAATATATATTTTGAGGGTAAAGAAGGGGTTAAACTGTAATGATCTTTTTTTCTAAAATGTGTAGATTGGCAGAAAGTCATGGGATCTTCATTACAGGAAGAGGTTATTGGTAACCGGCCAGTCACGCAGGTAATAGGAAGATGTTATACGATGGCGCAATTAAAAGGCAATAGTAAGCGGGTCATCCTCACCCCACCCCGCTTACTGCCAAAACTGCCATTTCATCACCAAACTGGTCCAAACCCTGGGAGGGGCGACCTACACCGCTGACTAACCCTATGTGATCCATGGCACGTACTACATGTGCTTCCGAAAACCTATATTTCACTTAATACATAATGTCACTCTTTATTAATATTTATTTATTTTGGCTGTATTGCCCCCTGCCCCCCCCCCTTAGGGTAGAACCCTCGGTTCGTGGGTCATCTCCATCCATGGAGAACTGATAGGAGTCTCTTATAGGTCACGGAACTAAATTTAGACATCAGACTTGGGACTGCGCACGTTATCCGGCACCTAGACCTCTATAGGAACGCGTGGCATCCGTGACCTGTGCTTTGGCTAAGAATATAGCGGCCAAAGGGGAGCATTATTGGGGGGGTGGGGGGGTTACTTAAAATAAAGAGCAGAAAAGAAAAGTAAGAGCTGGTGACGGAGGCAGAATCCCACAAATAAAAGTTTGAATGCATCTATTGTTTATTATTTTATTTTTACAATATTATTATTATTTTTATTTTTACAATATTATTATTATTTTTACAATATTATTATTGTTTGCTATTTATTTCTGGTAGTATTTATTATCGTTTTATATATCACCATCCTATTCCGCAGCGCTGTACAATGGGTATCCAAGACATGACAAGTAGTATATCGCATAAAAA
Source organism: Sceloporus occidentalis (assembly GCA_023333645.1). Lineage (NCBI taxonomy): Eukaryota > Metazoa > Chordata > Lepidosauria > Squamata > Phrynosomatidae > Sceloporus > Sceloporus occidentalis. The sequence continues at coordinate 155,543 of JALMGF010000296.1, forward strand.
TTTGACTTAAAGAAACAACATTATATTAAACAAATAGAGTAATTGTAATAATATGAGTCATTTTTACCCCCCCCAGATGACTACATTTCTGGATACATTGTTTAAAAACAGATCCCGCGTTATAAAGCGCTCGGTATTTATAATGTAGCCGATCCGGCAATTTAAATGCGAAAATGTCCCGAATTTATGATGCGTGGGACCCGCTTAATTTAAATGAAGGACCCTAAGCACCCCATATACATGCATAATATTATCTTAATGCATTTTACAGGGGACTTATAATAAGTGACGTTATAATGAAGTCAATAGGTAAGGAGGTCCCTGCCCCAGAGAGCTTACACTCTAAATAATGGTTAGTTTGAGTACCATGAAGACATCATGCAGCTCGTCAGTTACCCTTTAACCGGCTCCTATTATAGTATGGAAAATATCTACAGCCAAACTTTTTAATGTTAGGACGTTCTACTTTACAGAAGGGGTAGTAGATATGTGGAATGGCCGTTCAGTGGAAGAAGTAGGATCAGGTTTGGTAAGCTTGGGGTGTGCAGAAAGCTATTCTAAAGTATTAAAAAGTGATTTTTAAAGGGACAGCCTGGACGTGCTGCGTGGTTCTTTTCGCTCTCCGTCTCTATGCATGAAACCATATTAAGGGTGATGAGTGGGGCAAATCTTTCTGGAAGCGAAGACTGATGTGATAAGTAAGCTGTTGGCAGACATAACCAGGGACACCATTGGTTGGCACTTCAGGAACTGTCCCAGTTATTATTTAATAATAATAATTAGTATTATTATTTAGATTATTATTATTTATAGTCATAATAATATAATTTTTAGTAGTATTATGTTATTTTTTAATAATTATTTCATAATAATATTTATTGTTTTATATAGCACCATCGTATTCCGCAGCGCTTTACAATGGGGATAGATATTATATTATTCACATGAAGAGGTGGAGGAGGATATAACACATGCAGGAGCCCCTTTAGGAAATCAGGGCACCAAATTCAGGACCCCCGCTCCTTGTAAGTTGAATTCACAGTATAGGACGCTGCAGTGAGTGACGGCAGTAATGTTCCCACTAAGGTGAGCTGCCCCGCGAAGAGGCAATGAAAGACCAGCAGATGGCTGATGGGGATCTAGCAATCCATTGTACAGCGCTGCAGAATATGGTGGCGCTTTACAAAACAATAACAGAATCATGCTTTCTTTTTTATTATACTGCCACCTAGAGGCTATAAATTATCATTGCAGTAATAGTGCCACTCATTGCATGTAATTAGAAGGGTGCACTTTAATAACACACTCGCAATTTAAAATAGCATCAGAAACCGAGAACTGCGAGTTCAGTTGGCTGCTTCTTGGGGGTCAGAGACTTAGATGTAACAAAGCTTTTACTTTTACGAAGAGGAGGATGGATCAGTGGAGCAGCCCCCCAGCAGGATTGGTAGGCGTTAATCCATTGAGGGAATATGTATGATATACTGGTATAAATTAATATGATCTGTATGGAAAGTATTCTACCTTATACTTTTTTTGCCACGACACGTCTGATTTTAACCTGTTGCTGACCAGCACCTTCTAAGGGCTTGCGTGTGCAAAGCGTTGCATGAACTTAAGCAATTTGATTCCCTTCTTGTAGCGTCAATGCCCCATATCGACTGATTTGAAGCAGTCAATCGGTGGCAGGAGCGTGATCCCGCATGTGCACAGGGGTCTAGTTAGACCCCTGCCCGGAGTGTCCGCCAAGCCAGTACTGTATCTGTATAACATGTGCAAGGAGATTGGTCAAACAGATCTCCTGGATGGCCAATAGCCGTGGGGTGGGGTAAAAAGGAGCAGATGCAAGGGGACACCACGCAGATTTAAAGGGACCTCTCATCTGTCATATGCATTAAAGTGCATCAGATAGCTGCAGTGTCCCTTCAAACTTATGAGTGTTACTCGAGTGGGGTTGTATAAAGTAATTAATCCCATGGCTTCCAAACACGTGCCGCAGTATTGTTACCAGGTTGTAACCGGACTGCGTCCCAGGTGATCGCATTTTATGTAACTGGTGCGTGTTCTCAACGTGATGCTGCCGGCTAACTCTTCTGAGTGCCAGAGGGGTGAACCCCGCGATAGATTGTATAGCGTGTCGTGTTCGGAGGCCAGCCTGGCGGTGAGATGGAACATGTGTATCTCATTGCTCCATAATCATAGTTAGATCATATTGCTCATATGCTCACTTAACACACACACACACATTGCAATCTGATCCCCGCGCTGCCCCGGCAGGAGCTTTAATATCTCAATGTGTGTCGCCAGCACCTGGCCAGGCTCGTTGGGCTGCGTCTGGTTCCCGATGACATTTATTACACAAAGATTTGTATAATACTGCTTATGGGCATTAACACATGGGAAGGGACATTATGATGCCAAGTTACACAATATATTCAGGAGAGCCTTACCAAGACCGTGTCATCTGAGATTGTGGCATTCTAGAACTGTTGTATGAAGACCCTGGTTCTATCATTCTAGCTTAGTGTATGAAGACATAGGTTGTGGCATTTCAGAACTGGTGTGTGATGACGTTGATTGTAGCATTCTAGAACTACTGTGTGATGACCGTGGCTGTAGCATTCTAGAACTGCTGTGTGATGACCCTGGCTGTAGCATTCTAGAACTGCTGTGTGATGACCCTGGTTGTAGCATTCTAGAACTGCTGTGTGATGACCCTGGCTGTAGCATTCTAGAACTGCTGTGTGATGACCTGGCTGTAGCATTCTAGAACTGGTGTATGAAGACCCAGGTTCTAGAATTCTAGCTTAGTATATAAAGAGTCAGGTTGTAGCATTTCAGAACTGGTGCGTGATGACCCTGATTGTAGCATTCTAGAACTGGTGTATGAAGATCCAGATTCTAGAACTAGTGTATGAAGACCCTGGTTCTAGCATTCTACAACTGGTGTATTAATACCCTGGTTGAAGCATTCTAGCTTAGTGTATGAAGACGCAGGTTGTAACATTTCAGAAATTGTGTGTGATGACCCTGGTTTTAGCATTCTAGAACTGCTGTGTAATGACCCTGGTTGTAGCATTCTAGAACTGGTGTATGAAGATCCAGGTTCTAGTATTCTAGAACTAGTGTATGAAGACCCTGGTTCTAGCATTCTACAACTGGTGTATTAATACCCTGGTTGAAGCATTCTAGCTTAGTGTATGAAGACGCAGGTTGTAGCATTTCAGAAATTGTGTGTGATGACCCTGGTTGTAGCATTCTAGAACTGCTGTGTAATGACCCTGGTTGTAGCATTCTAGAACTGGTGCGTGATGACCCTGATTGTAGCATTCTAGAACTGGTGTATGAAGATCCAGGTTCTAGCATTCTAGAACTGCTGCACGATGACCCTGGTTGTAGCATTCTAGAACTGCTGTGTGATGACCTGGTTGTAAAATTCTAGAACTAGTGTATGAAGACCCAGGTTCTAACATTCTAGCTTAGTGTACAAAGACTTGGGTTGTAGCAATTCAGAACTGGTGTTTGAAGATCTAGGTTCTAGCATTCTAGAACTGCTGTGCGATGACCCTGGTTGTTGCATTCTAGAACTGCTGTGCGATGACCCTGGTTATAGCATTCTAGAACTAGTGCATGAAGACCTTGGTTCTAGCATTCTAAAACTGGTGTATGAAGACCCAAGTTCTAGCATTCTAGAACTTGTGTGTGATGACCATGGTTGCAGTATTCTAGAACTGGTTTATGAAGACTCTGGTTGTTGCATTCTAGTACTGATGTATGAAGACCCAGGTTGACGCATTTCAGAACTGGTGTATGAAGATCCAGGTTGTAGCATTCTAGAACTGTTGTGTGATGACCATGGCGCTAGCATTCTAGCTTAGTGTAAGAAGACTCCGGTTATAGCATTCTAGAACTGGTGTATGAAGACCCTGGTTCTAGCATTCTAAAACTGGTGTATGAAGACCCTGGTTCTAGCATTTCAGAACTGGTGTGTAATGACATTGGTTGTAGTATTCTAGAACTGGTGTGTGATGACCGTGGTTGCAGCATTCTGGAACTGGTTTATGAAGACTCTGGCTGTAGCATTCTAGTACTGGTGTATGAAGACCCAGGTTGTAGCATTTCAGAACTGGTGTGTGATGACCATGGTTCTGGCATTCTAGCTTAGTGTAAGAAGACTCAGGTTGTAGCATTCTAGAACTGGTGTGTGATGAGCCAGGTCTTTGCAGTCACACCAAGGGTCGGGAATATCAGGGTTTCGGGGAAATGCTATGAATGTCTGCAGGGCGCTGTTACGTTAGAGGCTTTGTGTGCTCTTACAAATACAATGCAATTCCAGCGCATGCACGTCATCAGTGTTACCCCGCTGTGCTATACCCAGTATATGGGTGATGTGTGCCGACCTAATGTGATAGCAGTCCCAGGGGCCATTAAGCAGTACTAACAAAGCATTTTTTCCACGATAAAATCATATGGAATAGTGGGTTCTAGGTTACACGAAGTTTTATTAATTAATTAAAAACGTTTACTTCTGGGAGCAGACTTTGTTTACAAATTTTGTGTAATCTCTGAATCTTTTTTACACCGAAAGTAGCCAATACAGAAATAACTCTGGTACCGCGGCTTGTGTGTATCCAGCCACAGTAACTAATATCACTTTGTCATTCTGATGCACAGGGTATAGATCCACGTTAATATATACGTCACCCGGGGTCACTCCAAAAAGGGGGGGGCAATACCCTTCAAAAGTCCATCTCATAAATTGGTGTCTAATACAGCCCCACCAATCAGGAATGCATATTGAAGTACTTTATTAAGTACTGCATTCTTGGGGGGGGAGTAGTTAATTTTGGGAGAAGCTTCAGCTCCAGAGCTGCCCTCTGTGGTCTTGTTTCCAGCACTTTTTGCTGCTTGAAGCAACTCGTCAGTGACCGGAAAGCGTTCCCATCGAAATCTACAAGGCCGCTTCCTATGCATGCACCAGGGCTCTCTGCGGGCCCCTGGAAGCCTTGTGAGAGCCAGAGCTGGGGAATGGGGACGGGGCAAATGTATGGGGTGTGGGGGGTTCTGCAGAAATAACAGAGAACACACAGCTATCATATACACTTACATCTCATTATACAGCGCTACGGAATATGATGGCGCTATATAAAATAATAACAATATGATGGCTGGAGCATCCCTTTAAAGTGTCCAATAAAAAGGCAATACTTTATAATGGTGTACTTATTCTATACTATATAACGTATACATGATATAGGTGCTTATTTGTTTAATATAAGCACGCATCCTCGGGCTTCACGTGTTGCGTTGCAGCCGTGAGACGGTTACACACGCTTACACATGATTACATAACCGGCTCCGAGCCTCTGCGTGTTAGCCATAGAGCCCTCTCCCTGACAAAACAACGGGGAGTGGCCGGGGCTGTGATTGGCTGCTGGTGCAGAAGGGGTGGATTTGCCTCCCCATTCATTAATCTCGCCTGTGCTCGGTCTGCAGAATACGCAAACACGTGAGCGATCTCTCCATGCATCTGCCGTCACGCTAATCGTCTAGCAACCCCAAGCCGAGCATGTGCTTATTACATGGAATACTGTACAGAGGGGCATTATGGGGCAGCAATAAGCACATATATGTATGCAGAATCCCCCCATGTGCATTTGCCCCCGTGGGGGCTAACAAGACCCCCCAATACAAAAGCACGGAAAGAGCCTCCACTGATTTTAATGAGAGCACTTTCCTGCAGCTTATTGGCTTCTTCAAGCAGCCAATCAGTGGTGATAATTGTCAGAACACAGAGAAAGCAGGGAGCTGCAGCTTCTCTATATTTTTCAACTTTTTTAAGAATGCATATTAAAGTCCTCATACATTTTTTTTAATATGCATTATTTTTTTTAAGGGAGGGGCTGATGGGGATATTCTGCCGCCCCGTAAAATCTCCTCGCTATGAACTAAATACCGCCTCCCAAGACTCCTTTTTTTTTTTTTTTACATGCCCAATAACAAAGCCCCTAATTGCTTCATTTTTATCTCAAATTGCCTTGCAATGGGAGATCAAAATAGACTCATAGATACAACTGGTTGTCATGGTAACTGCACCAGAATTTTTTGTGTATTTGGCCAAGGGAAACCGTGAATTTTTGTGTTTTGGGCCAATGAGAAGACTTTTTTTTTATTCTATGTTTTTGTATTGGAAGGCATTAAAGTATTCATAATTTGTTTACCTTTTTTATTTTTCAATATTATGTTTTTGTTTTTATACTTAATTTTAATAATAAGGGGTAGAAGACAAGGGTGTGAAAAATGAAAATGTTTATTTAAAAAAAGAAATCTGGTTTGGAATTTGGAGTTATGAATGTTACTGTTTTTGCTATTTTTTTTTCCCCTTTGAGAATACTTTTTTTATTCTATGTCTGTATTGAAAGGCACCAAAAACTTTTTTTTTTTGCTAATCATGCTTTTAAGAAGTAGAGTTTTTCCTAAAATTAGCCCCCCCAAAAAAACCACAGAATGATCTTGGTATTTAGAGTTATGACTTTTTGTTATTTTTTCTCCTTTTAGTATTACACTTTTTATTCTATGTCTTTACTGGAATGCACTAAAATGTTTTTACATTTATTTTTCAATTTAATATATAGTTGTTTTTACTAGTCATGATGAGGTAGAAGACCAAAATTAATTTTCTAAATTTTTTTTTTTATTATTCTATGTCTGTATTGGAAGGCATTAAAACTTTTTTTTTTTAAATGGAAAAAACGCAGTTGGGTATGTTTTAAATTCATATTTTTCTCAAAAATTCGTATTTTTATTAAAAATATTATAATCAGCTGGGCATTCATGGGCATTCTTGGACTGGCCATCCGGCTCAGGGGTCTGCTGCCGGCTGGATCCGCCTGGTCGTTAAGCTGTATGAAGAGGTAATGTGTGGCCGTTGGCCTTAAAGAGCCAGGACCGCTTAGTCACCCGACCCTGTTGTTGGGTGAGTTGGGCTAGAACCCAGGATGGCACATGCCGTACAATCTATCGGCAAACAGCCTACTCATCCTATAGAAAAGCAATTAGTGGTAATTAAATGCATCACCCGTGCTCGGTTGAACCGAGGATACCGATGGGCTGCACCCATGCGGATGTACCAGGTCACGGATCCGTTGACCCGGTTTTGAGGACACGCAGTGCTCCGTACTGCATTTTCCTGTTTGTGAGAGTCAAAAATACAACCGGATCTGAACTTAACCATTGACCGACCAGGTATGCTAGCACTCCGCTCAAGGGGAGTGAAACGGGCCCGGGGGGTCAATGCGGTGACCCCACTAAACCTCTTAACGATGGCGGGAAAATTGCTCCTGAGTAAACCACAAATAGTGATCATGGATTCTAGACATATTCTAAACTCAAAAGTAATCTCAGCCAATCAGAAGTCCCAGCGCTACTGGCTGTACCATATTGGCTGTAATGAGCTTCAGCCGTGGCAGCGACCCACTCTGACTTCAGTAATAAGTTTTTCCTTTGCTCTTACTCAGACGCACCGTGGTTTGGACTCTGCACCGGCACACGCCGGGCTCTGATTATGATCTACGCTCCTGTGCGCCTCTTTGCTTTGGGGTTTGAGTCGCTTATTAGCAGAAATCTTAATTTAATGAAAATATTTGGGGGTTTTCAAGCCCCCCAGTGTCCGTGGATTTAGCTCTGTGTAGGGGTTCTTATGTTTCCATGACAACAGGCATTAGCGCCATTTGATGCGTCGTCACACATAATCTTCATGGTTGGCTGTTAATGGGTTAATATTTAGTGTGTCAGGGGCAGCTCCTATTTCAGATGGGGAGCCCCGGCCATTACCTGCCCCTGCCCTTCTGGAGGGGGTCTCTGGGGGTTTTAGGGCAGATGTGCTGCTGCTGCACTGCTTTGACCTCCACATCTGAATGAAATCATTAAACTGAGGACGCTGCAATCCTTCACTATGACTCCTCTTACAGAATGCAGCTCTAAGGGCCAGCCCGGCCGAGTGCCAGTTCCCTGTACCTCCTCCTCTATGTCTCGCCCAGCTTGCTGCCCTCCTCACATTGCATTCAGACAGGTAGTGCCTGGTCCACATGCAGAGGAGGAGCCGACGCGAGGCACACAACCAATACGCTCTTTAGTCCTCCTCTTTCAGCCTCCCTCTAGAGGACTTGACCAATCAAGCATCAGGGGCGGGCTTGTTTCGGGGCGTCTGGGTGTGAGCCGCTGGCCAATGGAGTAGCAGGCACGGGCGCACAGGGGGAGGCACGTGCGAGGCGGCACGTGTTTGTGTGCAAGCGATTCCGTGGCTGAGAGAGGGCGGGGACTAGAGATACGCATTCACATTCAGTCACACCGAGCCGGGGATCCGCTGACAGACTGCACCGAGCCCGAGATCCGCTGACAGACTGCACCGAGCCCGAGATCCGCTGACAGACTGCACCGAGCCGGAGATCCGCTGACATACCGCACCTAACCGGGGATCCGCTGACATACCGCACCTAACCGGGGATCTGCTGACATACGGCACCTAACCGGGGATACACCGAGAAGCAGGCATACTGCAAGAAGGAGATCCACTGACACACATTGAACCGGAGATCCGCTAAAAGGCAAGTATAATCTTACCAGGAGATCCACTAAGAGGCATAATGCTAGAATGTGACACTACTGGTAGGAGATCCACTGACACACACTGTGCAAGGGATCCACTGAGATGCACACTACTGCTTGGAGACCCACTGACACACTGTGCAGGGGATCCACTGACAAACACAGCAGTTGGGAGAGCAACTGATGCATACTGTTAGTAGGAGATCCACTGACACACTGAGCTGAGGATCTACCGAGAGGGAAGCAATTAGCAGTGGATCTGCTGACCGCATGAGCCTAGATAAGGGAGATAGGTATTGGTAGATACAGAGAGACCCCATCAGAGGTGGGATCCACTGTAAGCTGAGGATCTACTGAGACACATAAAGGGACCTACACACATTGAATCAGGGATCCAGTAACGCCCAAAGACCTCCCAAGAGATCCCCACTTCTATATTGTCTAAGAGACCCTCATAAAGGTCCACCCAAGATACCCCCTCTCTAAAGAGTGAGTCGTGGATCCTCTGAGATTAACAACCCACCATGTGAAAGATCCACCGAGATACAAGTGCAAGAAAGGGGGGACACACTGAGCAGGGGATCCACTGAGAGGCACCTCACACACACCAAGGGATCCAGTATGCAAAACGAAGTACGTGAGAATCCACACAAAGAGCCCTCCTGTCAGGACCCATAGGCAGCTGCATTCCTAGATCAACACTTAATGATCAGCGCGGGGGGTGGTTCACTATTGCGCTGTCCGTACCGAGAGATCTAGTGGTATGCAGCTGCAGAGACATGCCTAGTCTTACGAGAGGAGAGAGACAGCCCTACCATTGCATAGACTGTTTAGGGGAGTCTGCAGACTCCAGCAATTGGGAGGAGACGTCATAGATCCAGAGACCCCACCCAGCAGACAGAACCAGAACAAAGAGCAGAGACATCGGGCCGGCGGTGAGCGCAGCACGCCAGTCACGTTATCTTCGTGCTGCTTGTCATCTATTCCTCCCTGATGTCTCGTGCAGGATCTGCTTCTAGAGCATGACGAGCATTTAAGATTCTATCCGTGGATCCTCTTCGTCCAGATGTGTAGGTTTTAGGAGATCTGGGATGATTGTATTCATTATGGGGGATCCTGGCAGTCAGACACAAAGCTGGTCCCCCTGCCTTAATGAGCCATTAATGAGCACACGGTGGGGGGGGGGTTTCTATTTTTTATCTTTTTTTTAAAAAAAATATCTATTTTTCTGTATTGAAATAGGTAGGTTCCATCTCATAATCTTAAACCCATTCATCACCTTACTCGGGTGAAACCAAAAGAGAATGTTGGAAGCTCCTGTTGGGCTTCCATGCTTTAAGGTATCTTCTGAAATGTCTATAAAAGGGGTCTGCAGGTTAGTAAAAGCTTTATTGAAGAGGTCAACAGATTCGATTTTGCGTGGACCTCAAAAAAGATCTGTAGGAGGCCATGGACTTTGTTGAGAGGGTCAAAAGAACAAGTTCTAGAGTCTGGAGAAGGTTAAGGTCAACGTTGGCCTGAAGGGTTCTCAGACGGCAAGTGGTCTAGAGAGAGGAGGTTGAGAGAATAGATTCTAGGCGATATAGAGGTTTCTAGAACTGATGGTGAAAAGGAGAGGTACGGAATGCTGAAGGATCTGCAGGGTTCTAAGCCAACAATTATTATAGAGGGGGGGGAGGTGTTTCTAGTTGATTTCTAGCATGCCAAGGAGATTGTGATGTCACTGAGATGACGCAAAACGCCGGGACACTACTTTACGTAGATCCCATCCTTAGAATCCAGAATAAAATACTCGAAGAGTTGGCATGGCCGAGATCTTTTTGATGACCACGAGACACGCCTTGCAAATGAAAAAGCACCCAGCGTAGAGTACAGCGCCAAACAAAGCGTTATTTACCCAAAGCAACCCATCGTTCTAGATCTCCTTGTTGGCATAAGGTTAATAATGAACCAATGTTCTTTCAGTCTTGTGTTACGCAATATCGATTCCGACGACGTTAATGACTCGAGTAGAGCCGACAAGACGTGCGCTCCCTTTCACAACAAACACTCCAAAGCGAGTGCGTGCAGGTCATGGGGCCGCTTACAGTCGCGAGTATTTGTGCGGGGAACGTTATAATATTAGTCGACGACTAAAGGCACAATAGGCAAGTTATATAGAGGACCACCTACAGGCGTTCGGAACCAGACTTAGGAGCAGCATTAAGTATCTATAGAGTTAGTTAACTTCACTTTAGTGATTGGTGCCAGAAATTAAAGGGGCAGTTCCACCAATTTTTCTGAGATAATTAGGTTATGTAAAATTTTGGCTCATTCATACACTTCTTTTTTTTCTTTTAGTCAAGGAATGCTTAATGATCATGTGACCCTGATGGGTTGTAATCCTAGAAACTGAAGCGTTCACGGGAGCCAATAAATCCGTAAAATGATGCGGTGTTAACAGGCTTAAAGGGACAGTTTACTGTCTCAGGCAGCCTCACCAAAGAAGAATGCGTATCAAAGTACTTTAATATGCATCCTTTAAAAATGTTAATAGAATGGAGCTAATTGGAATTCTGCATGGCCTTGTATCGTTATGGTGTGGAGTCGAGGGCGAGGAACACGGTGTCCCTGTTTGATAATGTGGCTCGAGCGGCACATGTCGCTGCAATCCCAACCGAACCTGTTGCAAAACCACGTCAGCCGGCCGTGTCCTCTGCCAGTCTCATGGAGGTTAAACCTCGAGCCTGTTCGCTGGTACACACCCTGCTCTGATCTGTGGCATCGCAGTTACACAGGAGCTCCACCAGGTGGCGCCTGCTAAGGGATATTTAATCCTCCCCGTCGTAATGATGTGATTGGTTATATAATATAGACTATATATATATTCCGGGGCACTCCGTCGATTCATTAGAGAACGGACTCCCAGAGGAGGCATCTCTGCTCCAGGATGTTTGAAGACTCCGTCCGTTTGTTGGATTATGTACATTCATTTTATCCTTGAATTTTGCGTTTTTAGAACAGCTGGGGGGGGTAGAAAAGGCAGTAGTAGTGACTGCATAGAATAGTCTTCCAGCAGAAATCATAGATTTAGGTGGCCAGAGACTGGACAACCCTACATATATTCTTGTTTGTCATTTGTGAAGGAAGTTTTTATTATTATTATTAATCTATGAGCAGCCGTGTAATAATTTTGTAGAATTTTGATGGTATTTGAAGTCTAGACAGCATGCACCTATGGGGAGGAATAATTAGTAGCTCAGGAAATTTGGTCTTGACTGTGACGTTCCAGTAAATATATTGAATTTTTGTCTCTTCAGACTGTTGATTCCGTGATGGAAGACACAGAATCGTCTGACTTTCTGTCCTCTTGCGACTCCCTTTACTCCGCGGAGAGCACCACCACCGGCGACAAAGAGCACGAGAACTATGATTTTGACGTCTTCCTCTCTGGTGGCCTGGAGAGGACGCCCAATGAAGAAGCAGCCTTGGGGTCCGTGGGATTGATCTCAAATTCCCGACTCAACACCATGGATCACCCGGCTTTGATACGCCTCGAGAATGAGTACCAAGCGCGGAGGTCCTACTGGCAGCGGTCTGGACAATGTTTCGGTTGTCCTCAAGACACGGAAGGGAGGATCTCCTACGACAATCACCCCGGCTTCACGGGCAGCAGGTCTCCTCCGAGCACCAGGAACGAGGAGAAGCCGATGAAACTGTTTGCCTGCTCAGGGGAGTCAAATTCCGAGACTCATCAAGGACTTAAAAGGCAACGGAATCGGGAGGTAGAAGACCCTGGGGCTTGGTGGAAGGAGACCCAGAGCGCTTCTCTATCTGAAGGGGACCGACTCTTTGCTCAAAAGGTATGCCACCGAAACATAAAACAAATTATTATGCACTATTTACCCTAAATAGCCATATTTTCAGCTTCAGTATGCCTGGCACATTATACGCGAGCAGAGTTCACTAGTTATGGTTCTAAAGAACCTAAGAAAAGCTGCATTCTACCCCAAAATTGGACGATGCCAGAATCCCTCACCCAGAGAGGATATTTTGTGTATTTCATAGCTTTTAAACTTGATATTAAGGTGCTTGTAAACATATTAAGATCCTGGGTGTAATAGTCTTGGTATGTTTATAGCGTGTGGGTGGGTGTCGGACTTCTTTTAATCTTTTTATTACGGTTATAACGCCGTCAGTCCCATCATTTAAGTTTTTACTGCCTTTTCACTAATTCACAGTAAGTTTTTCCTCCCCTGCCGTGGAGCCACAAGAGGGTTTTACGGGACAGAAACGCTATTAAAAATCCTATTAAAACTCCACTTTTAAATAGATGCAGTATTGCGCAATACCATATGCTAGGTTCAAAATAAGTGAATAAGTGAAAAAAAAATCAGATCATGAAATAAATTAACCCAAAAAACAATTAGATCGGGACAAAAATTGCCCCCCAAAAATAAATCCAATCAGGACAAAAATTCCCAAATGACATTGTGAGCCATGTCGGGCTTGAATAAGTGTTCAGGCGATACAGTAGTGAAGCATAGCATGGATGCCATCACTGTTAACCCCTTAAGGGCAATGGGCGGTCCCTAAACCCATTGAAAACAATGCATTTTGAGGCCGTACTTGTACGGGCTTTGCCATTAAGGGGTTAAGAGATTTAACGGCTTGTTTTCTCCTATTCCAGTGCAGAGAGCTTCACGGCTTCATCAAACCCCTGACGGATCTTCTAAACGGGCTGAAGAAAGGGCGTTACGACAGAGGTGACTATTACAGCTTTAGGACTGTCTGTGTACTGTACTGTTACGTGTCCCGGGCGCGGTACAAAAGATCTTTCTACGGTGATCTGTAAAGGGGGATCCGGTCCATTTAGTGAAACCCCGACCGGTTCCCAGGAGTTAGTCCTCCTCTGTTGCCGTGCACGTAGGTAGGGTGTCAGCCGATGCCGTTAAAGCTCCCGTTTGGTGTGTAGGGATTCACGTTACCGCTGGATCCGGAGGCATTGATTTAAGGCAGATTACAGCTGCCGGATTCCGCAGCGCTGACCCGGGGATGTTACACAACAGGGAGTGTGTTTGCTTTGTTCAGCTGATTCACATGGCACTGCGGGCGACTCGCCCGTGCAGCACACAATTCACTGCCAACACATCATAACCGCTCTCATAGTCTTCCTCTCTCTAGACAATCACCATGAGCCGGCAATACTACCGGCATTACCATCTGCTGCATACACCGAGCCCTCTGCATGAGGTCTCTCTCTCCTCCTGTCTTTCTCTTTCTCTCTGTTTCTCTCTCTCTCTTTCCCCCCCCCTCTCTCTCTCTTCCCCCCCCCCCCTCTCTCTCTCTCTCCCCCCCCCTCTCTTTCCCCCCCCCTCTCTCTTTCCCTCTCTTTCCCTCTCTTTCTCTCTCTCTCTCTCTCTCTCTCTCTCTCTTTCCCTCTTTCCCCCTCTCTCTTTCCCCCCCCTCTCTCTCTCTCTCTCTCTCTCTCTCTCTTTCCCTCTCTCTCTCTCTTTCCCTCTCTCTCTCTCTTTCCCCCTCTCTCTCTCTCTTTCCCCCCTCTCTCTCTCTCTTTCCCCCTCTCTCTCTCTTTCCCCCCTCTCTCTCTTTCCCCCCCTCTCTCTCTCTCCCCCCCCTCTCTCTCCCCCCCCCCCTCTCTCCCCCCCCTCTCTCCCCCCCCTCTCTCCCCCCCCTCTCTCCCCCCCCCTCTCTCTCTCTCTCTTCCCCCCCTCTCTCTCTCTCTCTTTCCCTCTCTCTCTCTCTCTCTCTCTCTCTCTCTCTCTCTCTCTTTCCCTCTTTCCCTCTCTCGCTCTCTCTTTCCCTCTCTCGCTCTCTCTTTCCCTCTCTCCCTCTCTCTCTCTCTCCCTCTCTTGCTCTTTCCCTCTCTCGCTCTCTCTTTCCCCCCTCTTTCTCTCTCTTTCCCCCCTCTTTCTCTCTCTTTCCCCCCCTCTTTCTCTCTCTTTCCCCCCCCCTCTTTCTCTCTCTTTCCCCCCCTCTTTCTCTCTCTTTCCCCCCCTCTTTCTCTCTCTTTCCCCCCCCTCTTTCTCTCTCTTTCCCCCCCCTCTTTCTCTCTCTTTCCCCCCTCTTTCTCTCTCTTTCCCCCCCTCTTTCTCTCTCTTTCCCCCCCTCTTTCTCTCTTTCCCCCTCTCTCTCTCTCTTCCCCCCTCTCTCTCTCTCTTTCCCCCCCTCTCTCTCTCTCTTTCCCCCCCTCTTTCTCTCTCTTTCCCCCCCTCTTTCTCTCTCTTTCCCCCCCTCTCTCTCTCTTTCCCCCCCCTCTCTCTCTTTCCCCCCCTCTCTCTCTCTTCCCCCCCCCTCTCTCTCTCTTCCCCCCCTCTCTCTCTCTTCCCCCCCCTCTCTCTCTCTTCCCCCCCCCTCTCTCTCTCTTTCTTTCTCCCCGTTCCTGCTCCCTCTCGTATTTTGACCCTAGTGTATCCTGTCTGTTACGTAGTCATCACATTGAGTGGGTGAGAAACGTGTTGGGTGGGCTTTAAGGAACTAAAACTCGGAAATTTCACAGGTTATTGTAGAGCTTAATCTTTCATCCAGCAGGAATATATCGGTACCTTTAACAAGTTGTGTTTTCTGCTTCATCTTCTAGAAAACCTGCTGACATTGAATGAGTTAAAGCTTATCCCTGCCTCCGATTTCCCTTAATCCAGGCGTACTGCTTTGTGTGTTTTTAGCGCAAATTGGATTGAGGGTCCCAGGAGTATTCTCTAAAGCATGAGGTCATGGTGATGCTTTCACAAGGTGGCTATTAAGATGCCGGGACAAGCAGTGGTACCGCGACAGCTGACACTTAGCTGCCTTCCTCTCGTCCGCTTTCCTCTGCGTGAAAGTCATTTTCATCTCCCTTGCCTTCACCTCGCGTAACCTCGCACGTATACCGAGACATTGCTGGATCTGTTGATCTTGGAGCTGTTATTACGAGGGGTTATTCGAGGTTATGCCACGCGATAAAACCACTTTGTGTCACTTAAACTGAGCAAGAAAGCTACTCCTGCCTTGTGTTCAGGTCCTTGCACATGCAGAAAGAGCCCACTTCTAATCCCCCTATTTATGTGTGTATATATATATATATATATATATATATATATATATATATATATATATATATATATATATATATATATATATATATATATATAATACTTTACCGTTTCCTTGGCGATCCTGGAACAATTCCTTGCGTATAAATGATCAGGCTTGCACTTTTCACAGAGAGCAGCCCGTCTTGTTCTTGGGCTCAATCGACATATCGTGTGTCGGGCTTCCCGGTCTGTGTAGCCACAGAAGACCTTGGATGACCTTTAAAATCTTTTGCCATGCAGCTCACACACACACATAGCCTGCCCCATCCCTAGCCGACTATCCCGGTACTTCCCAGTGGATCAGGTTTGCTAAATAATTCAATGATCGGATGTGTTTTTTCCTCCCCTCCTGGTGAAATTTTAACCTCCTCTTCTCTGATCTCCTGATTCCAGGTTTAAGCTCCTTCCAGCAGAGTGTGGCCATGGATCGGATACAAAGGATCGTTGGCGTGCTACAAAAACCAGAAATGGGGTAAGTGTCACTGAACCGAGAACCTGCTACCCCACCTACTAAATGGTGCCAACACCTACAGGTTATAGTACTTTACAGAAGTGTCCACTGCTACTTATGTCCCACTACGTGGGCGACATCTTTGCCTTGATAAGACCTGCCACCTTTCCAAATGATTGTGATTGTCGTAGTAGGCGCATGTCTGTGCTGCCCTGCTCATGGTCTCTTGTCTTTTGCAGCGAACGGTACCTGGGCACGCTGCTTCAAGTGGAAATGATGCTAAAGATATGGTTCCCCGGTGTTACCAGCTCCTCGTCTGCATCGTCGTCTTCAGACTGTGATATGGAAGAACCGCAGTATAAGATAGCCAAGGTAAAAAAAAAAAACCATTATAGAAAATCAGAATTTTGACCCATTGGACCCGTCTGGTCATTTTTTTGTCCTGTGGTAAAGACTCAAATCCATTAGTAGTTGGTCTCGTCTTAGATTCGGGATGATATGCCTATCCCATGCATGTTTAAATTCCCTCGCTACGTGAGCCTCTTCATCTACAAGGAAGTAAATCTTCCTTCCATTCCATCTAAGTTATAGATTCTGTCCCCTTGTTTTAATGAAATAAACGTCCCTCCTTTCCTGTTAAATATATATATCGGGAATATGTGTCTGATTCTGCGTTTTGACCATCTGCAGCACCCGAATGTTAACAGCGCAGATGCAAGAAGTTGCCCATCGAGCAAGTCGCCGTCAGCGCGCAGTCACACCGAAGAGAATCCCACCCGGTGCTCTGCCGCGGACAGCTCCCCCGCAGAATGCGTCGGCTGCAAAGAGCACGTGCGAGCTTTCGCCGAGTTGCCCTCCATGAATTTGACCTGGATGCACTCGGCCCCCATCTGCAACCCTCCTGTAAGCCCCGCCGATCTGCGTCATCTCAACAGGGCTTTTGGGCAGGAAATCTTTGGGCCGAACGCCAACAACTGCGGGGTGATTCTGTTGCTGCACAACGGCGCGGAGCCGTCCTTTCCTTTGCCCAGATCTGCCTCAACGACGCGGCCCGAGCAGCCGGCGTCGGTCATTCGCCACACCGAAGAGATAACGGAAGAGCGGCCCCTCCGAAGCCGGAGCGCTCCTGCCGCGCTCCTCACCGTTTCCAGACCCGGGCTGATCGAGGCCGGAGGCCGCTCTCGCTCCCTTCCTCGCCTGCCGCTGTGCGCGCAGAAACCTTCCGGGGAGAAGACCTAGGCGGCCCGCGCCGGATTCCCGGATCGACCAGAACTCTGTCCGCGTTCAGCTTCGTCCGTGCTGCGCAGTCCTGGGGAAGAACCCTCCCGGGTCTTGGCGCAAGAGGAGAGCAAAAGAGCTAGAAGTGGTGTGTGAATCTATTTGTTTTTTTTATATCTGTCACGTTCATGACCTGCTTGCTGAGGCTCAGGCCCGGTTTCCTAAAAACAAAAGGAGTTCAGAGATGAGCGAAAATGATCTATTATATGGCGCCGACAGTAACCGCAGCGCTTCTTACGGTCCATGCATTCAAGAACCGCCGACTGATACATTAGCTAAAGAGGGTCCCGGCTCGTGGGAATGGGGATAACGGCAAAAGTACCGGTTCTGCCCAAGCACCATTACTTACTTACCCCACAACACCCCATTCCTTGCTTGCGTATGATTGTCGGCAGAAACAATCGACTAAAACACCAGTGAAAGTAAAGATGACCCCGCTGTTTCGGGGGTAACAGCCGGCATCCAAAGACTAGGACACTAGATACGATAGCTTCGAACAAACGTGTGACGGATATGCATGCGCAAACGATTCTTCTACGGCAGAATGCGGAGATACCGATAAAGGAAAAGGCTGGCATGTACTGTTAGGGTAATGACACTCGCCGCCGTCCCCAAGAAGGAGTTTTCCCGTAATTGTGCCTACGCTGCCCGGTGCGTGCGGTGCCCAATGATTAATATCTTACGGCTTATGAGAAAATCGGCTTTTTTCCTGCGGAAACCCAGCGTATGAGATGTCTGCTACTCCACAAGCAATCTTGGAAGTATTGTCATCATAGGTGTTTTTTAAAGACATTTTAGTTCTATTAGAATGAACCAATCCGTGTACAAATTTTGTGGTAATATTTTTAGCGCTTCCATGGTGAATGTGGTTTTTAAATAAAATGTCCCGGAGACACGTATCCCGGTTTTATGTTTATTTTACGGATTGCTTGCGTTGGAGCGACTGGCCAAGTCGGCCAAGCGCTGAGAGGTCATTGGCAGCTTCCTGCTGACACCATAGAGCCCTTGGGGGGGGGGGGGGGATTTATAAAGGGGTATTAAGTAGGGCTGCAACTAACGATTATTTTAATAATCGATTAGTTGGCCGATTATTTTTTCGATTAATCGGATAAAAAAAACAATATGCAAATTTTTTGTTTATTTAAAATAATTTAATGAACTGGATGTTAAAAAACAACTTAAAATTTACATTAACATTCTTATTTTGTTATGATGTAATAAAAAAACAATATTTTCAAAGTACAAAAACCCAAACACAATATTTATGAAACAAAATAACCCCAAACATTCTGAAAAGAGGTGGACTATTGCTGTTCAAGAAACTTTGCACCCGGCACTTTGCCCCAGCCCTGGCACTTTGCACCCGGCACTTTGCACCCAGCCCTGGCACTTTGCACCCAGCCCTGGCACTTTGTACCCGGCACTTTGCACCCAGCCCTGGCACTTTGCACCCAGAACTTTGCACCCAGCCCTGGCACTTTGCACTGTGCCCCTGCACCCAGTCTCCAACTCTGCCCTGCACCCAGCCCTGCCCCCACACTCACACCCTGCACCCACTCTGCTCTGCACCCACACTCACACTCTGCCCTGCACCCAGTCTCCAACTCTGCCCTGCACCCAGTCTCCTGCCCTGCCCCCACACTCACACCCTGCCCTGCACTCAGTCTCCTACCCTGGCCTGCCCCCCCCACCCCCACTCTGCCCTGCATCCCCTGAAACCCCACCCCCCGCGAATCGCTCTGTGCGAATGGAGCCACTCGCACAGAACGAACGGAGCCACTCGCACAGAGCGAACCGCAACTAAAAGAAGGCGCGTGTAGCGGAAGCGGGGAACGCTCGCGGAGGTAAGTAAAAGGAGCCGAGTGCTCCAACAACGAATCGATCACTCGATTAATCGATAACGGAAATCGATTATTATCGATTTTATCGATTCGTTGTTTCAGCCCTAGTATTAAGCATGCCTCGAATCGTACTTGTAGCCGTTATACATATCCCAATTCTGATGCCATACCGGGTACTAATCTGCCAAATATTACGTAGGATGTGCCTGGGGGGTTTGGTGAGAATTTGTACCTTTTTTTTTTTTTTTATTTAAAAAAGTATTTACATTTTTTATTATAATATAAATATATATATATATATAGCTACTAGTGTGTAGGGGGAGGGGCAATTGCTTATAAGGGGCTTCTGAACACGGGTAGTGACGCAATAATCTATCACAAAGTTTTCTTCTTTGTGTGATTACAAGCGAACTTTTACGTTACTTTTATTACCAAGTCGTCTGAAAGAAAAGTTAACATGGCCAGTAAAGTCCACGTGTGGCATATTACAACACAATGCCAGGGGTGGGGTGAGATCTCGCTTTAACCTTACCTCGCAGCAACACCGTGCTCATCCATGTGACGGGGATTGGCCAAGTGTATGAAAAAACTAAGTTGAATTAAACTCGTTGGCCCAGTAGGGACCTGAAACAAACAAGCTGATTGCAGAAACAATTGTAAAAAGTTCAATTCAATATTTGAACGCTAAGTGGAAATGGTAAAGATTAAAACAAGTTCAGATTCTAGTTTTCTTCAAGGGAGTACATGTTTGCATATAACACCCCCAGCGCCGTGCACAGCGACAACAACCCTCCCAGCGCCGTGCACAGCGACAACCCCCCCCAGCGCCGTGCACAGCGACAACCCTCCCCGCGCCCCGCACAGCAACAACCCTCCCCGCGCCCTGCACAGCAACAACCCCCCCAGCGCCCTGCACAGCAACAACCCCCCCAGCGCCCTGCACAGCAACAACCCCCCCAGCGCCCTGCACAGCAACAGCCCCCCCAGCGCCCTGCACAGCAACAGCCCCCCCAGCGCCCTGCACAGCAACAACCCCTCCCAGCGCCCTGCACAGCAACAACCCCTCCCAGCGCCCTGCACAGCAACAACCCCTCCCAGCGCCCTGCGCAGCAACAACCCTCCCAGCGCCCTGCACAGCAACAACCCTCCCAGCGCTTTGCACAGCAACAACCCCTCCCAGCGCCCTGCACAGCAACAACCCCTCCCAGCGCCCTGCACAGCAACAACCCCTCCCAGCGCCCTGCACAGCAACAACCCCTCCCAGCGCCCTGCACAGCAACAACCCTCCCAGCGCCCTGCACAGCAACAACCCCTCCCAGCGCCCTGCACAGCAACAACCCCTCCCAGCGCCCTGCACAGCAACAACCCCTCCCAGCGCCCTGCACAGCAACAACCCCTCCCAGCGCCCTGCACAGCAACAACCCTCCCAGCGCCCTGCACAGCAACAACCCCTCCCCGCGCCCTGCACAGCAACAACCCCTCCCCGCGCCCTGCACAGCAACAACCCCTCCCCGCGCCCTGCACAGCAACAACCCTCCCCGCGCCCTGCACAGCAACAACCCTCCCCGCGCCCTGCACAGCAACAACCCTCCCAGCGCCCTGCACAGCAACAACCCTCCCAGCGCCATGCACAGCAACAACCCTCCCAGCGCCCTGCACAACAACAACCCCTCCCAGCGCCCTGCACAGCAACAACCCCTCCCAGCGCCCTGCACAACAACAACCCCTCCCAGCGCCCTGCACAGCAACAACCCTCCCCGCGCCCTGCACAGCAACAACCCCTCCCAGCTCACAAGACCCGTGAATTCCGGCTAAAGTTGTCATTTAAGATACCTGGTGCGTCGTTACCGTACCCGAGCGCGTTATCTAACGCAGATGAGCTCATACTTTCTCTTTGGCATTAAAACACCTGGCTCCTGTCCAGCCCGTGTCTCCGATGTCAGCGCAGCGAGGCTGGGTGCGGCGTACTGGATACGCGGAGTACACGGGGAGGGCCGAGCCGCCCGTGGGTGCCCCACATGACACTCCAACCGCAGCGAGCTCACATTGCACCTACAGAGAAGCCCCGAGTTTCTGCACCTGACCAGATGTTAATAGAGCGCTAGCGACGCGAACACGTGCGCTGTGAGATTTTGAGTAAACAATAGGTAATCTGGAGTTAAAAAATAACATCTTTTATTTGTAAGTGATTCGGTACCCATTGTACAGCGCTGCGGAATATGATGGCGCTATATAAAATAAGTGGTAAGTGGATTGACATGCTTACCAAATATACAACTTAAATAAAATGAACATCTATAATGGGGTTTGCAGACTAGAAAAAGCCATATCTGTGAATTAGAAGCCCGCCCTAAGATATACAAAGGCTACCAGAGACCAATCAACAACAGCCAGCAAAGTTAACGATGGGAGAGGTAAGAGGGAATAATGCAGAGTTAACATGGCTGCTCCCATGGTATACGTGTGTTAGTATGTGTGTTTGTGTGTGTATGTATATATATATATAATATAGTGTGCTTAAATGGATAAACGCCATTGCATAGGTTCATTTATGGTTCGGAACTGTAAAATCAGAAAGGTAACCGGTCTAGAGGCAGAATTAACGACGGGTACACGTTATATGTCTCCTGCCTAGTACATTTCCGTGGTTAGCAACTCAGGGGAGCGAGCGCAATTTTCCTCTCTGACGTAGGGCTAGCATCCAGTAATTTGTCACACGCAGCGCAAGCGTTGGGGCCAAATTCCCGTCTCTGGTCTCCACCTTTATGGTAAACGTAAAGTTACATTTTACCCCCACCTAGTGGACAATAGGGCACATTGCGGGATTTCTTGCAACACGGTCCCTTTCTTCTTAAGAGCACTTGTGTATTCAAACTAAATATTCTAGATGAGTACTTTTTAAGCAGGATGTGCCTATCCACATATTGTAGGTTTAGTGAATAAAAGTAGGATCCCGTTCCTCCAAGATGTGGTTACTTTCCGGGAGAGACAAGGAATTACTTGCCACACCGTACGAACTCAAGGGGAACTTTTCAATAACCAGAGATGGCTCGGGGTTCTGGAAGTTCCGTAGGGAAACACACTTGTTACATTTTTAAGTGTCACGTTATGACAGAAGACACCTCCAATGATCAATAGAAGATCTAAGCAGGTGATCCAACCTCCGATGGCAACTTATCTTTTCTGGAAACATATATAATTTGTACAAATTCTAACACAACTGTTTTGTATTCCTACAGTTCTATTCCATAACCTATCCTGCGTGGCCCTAATCCAGGCAAAGAAAACCCGAAGGCATTGCGGTAAGTGGCCCGCTTAATGTTATTTCCAGTTGGACATGCACGGGTCAGAGATGTTCCTCTTACGGCTGCCTTATTCGAAGGTGGAAATGTCGCCTTCACACATTAGAAATAAAGTCGGTGTAATTTTTTTTGAGATATGTTCTTCTGATAGCCGAGATCTGTGGCACCGCTAGCTTTATCTAATCAATGTCGCTTCCTGAAGTTCTCAGTCTTCTCCTTGCCCCTCCCCTTACAAAGGCCGCCTGAACCAATCAACAGCAATCAGCAACTTAATAGCGGAGAGATAACCAAGTGCAGGAAGTCAGGATGGCTGCTCCCATGGTGGGTTTTTATATATTGTCTTTTTCTTCTATGAATAGATATTTTAACCCGTAGACACCAATACGCCGGTTTATTTAATGCACTGATCTTTAAAATGTGTCATTTGGGAAAAGCAAAAGATCTGACTTTTGGATATTCGGAATTATGAATTGGAAATTATCCCCACATGCCTGTCTTTTCCTCCTTTTTAAATCGCGCATTTGTAAAACTGTGTAGATACACACAATTTAGATGTTTAGCGATGTTATTCATGTTGATTGTTTTGGGGGTTTCTTTACTATATATATGTTTTTATTACATTTTGGGGGCTATTGCTTAACGAAGCCTGGCCTGTAATTTCCTATTCTGTATGTTGGGGGGGCTTTAAACCCCCAGGTTTATATTTGGTGCCAGTCCGGCCATAGACTTACAACTTCTCAACATTCCAGGCAAAGCGGGATCCAGGAGGAATTGCTAGTAGCAATGGCGACACAGACTTACATCGAGTCGGACCACCAGGGACAAAGCCCCCTTCCTGCTTCATCAATGGTAGGCATAAAAGACTACACAATTATACAAAACTAAACAAAAGACTATTTACAAATTTATTAGTTGTGTTGATCGATGCAATTAGAAAAAAAATACGCAACGGAAGAATTTTATATTTTTTGTATACTGTTACTGTAGTCTCTTCTTCGGACGCGGCCCCAACACCCACGTATCACAAAAGGTCAGCGGTCAAGGCTCACCACCACCATTTCTCAATAAGTTGGTCTGGGTCTTAGGAAAAAAAAATATATTGTGGAGGTATCCATATGGGCTCCAAGCGACTAAGAAATATATATATATATATATTAAAGAATAGTGCAAATGAAAATGGCAAAGAGAAAAGGGCATGTTTGCATAAGGGATTGATATAAAGTATTTGGTTGTATTCTGAGTAGATGAGACCATATTGATGTTATGTCTTTAATACCAAAATCTGGATTATGTTCTACTCTTCTCTGAGCATCTTCGGTTTAAAGGTGGCATTCTTTGCACCAAGGCTGACATGGTATTAGCTGTCACGTGTAAAACAGTCAGTCTTTCTTATATGGGCCAAAGCAACATGGCGGACTAGATGGCCTCCCAGCTGGTCTTATTGGAATTGGTACTGATGACTGATAGTTGGCTTCTTAATCCTAGCTCGTCCTTAGATATTCTTGCAGCATGATCTGTTTGCTTCGGTGGCCTGGGGTTGAGACTGGATTGGAGCAGCCTCCTTGGACAAGGTCACCGTATTATCCTTTGGAACACCTCCTTTACTCTTCAGAACCTTCTGGTAGACATCTAAAAAGTCAGACAAAATAATATTTACTGGAGATATCGCCTACTTCAAATATGACGCCCAAGCTCTTCATGTCAGTAATTTAAAGAATTCACAGTTTTCTGCAAAATCATCAGAAGATAAACCCATATTTGCCCTTTCAGAGGTTCATACAGCATTACAAATGTTTAAAGACCGGAACTTTGACTAACTGGTAGCCATCAGCCCTGTTTAGACATCTCTTATGGTAGAGCAGACCTTCTAGGTTCATCATAAATGGAACCACTGAGCACCCCCATCACCACCACACGGACATACACAATTTCTCCTCACCTCTAAGGATGGTTTCAAAGGCCAGTTCCACGTTGGTGGAGTCAAGGGCTGAAGTCTCGATACATAGCAAACCATTGCTATCTGTCATAGATTTAAAAAAGGAAAGATATAGTGAGCATGACATTCTCCTGGTATCATTATGCCACCAATGTTTGGAGGGCACTATTATCATTTCTTCATGGTTTGTGTGGGGTGTCCCCTGGTGGTTACCTGCATACATCTTGGCTTCTTCTGAAGGAACCTCCCGTGCTTCATCTTTTAGGTCACACTTGTTGCCGACCAACATGACCACAATGCTGGCATCTGCATGGTCATAGAGTTCCTTCAGCCACCGTTCGATGCTGTCGTACGTCTGATGCTTGGTGATGTCATACACCAGGAGAGCGCCAACTGCACCCCTGTAATAGCTAAAACAGTGACCCAGTTTAAAGAAGGAAACCATGTGTTACACCAAATTGGACACTAGAAAGATGACAACATTGGAAGCATGGCCTGAGATGGACAGCTTAACCTGCACTAGAGAGATGGACATGGTTGTCCCATGAGACACGGGCAGCTGTGGGGTTATATAGATAGACACCCATGGGATTTACATCTTGCTGCAAAAGCAGTCACTAAAGCCATGCATTCATGATGATCTACAATGGCAGCCTCTGGCTTAATGCTACGCTTGGTGAGTACTACTTGGCTTAAAGATCATTTGCCACACTAAAATGGTAACAAACAAATCAACCATAAACAGTGTGGTCTGCTGGGATCTTATGGACCTCTCGCCAGCAGACTCTGGGGACATCTTGGTTTTGTGAATGGTATGGCCTGCCTTTGAAAGGCAGAATCAGAAGTTGTGGCCCTCGTACGTACGCGGATGTGATTGCTCTGTAGCGTTCCAGCCCTGCCGTATCCCATATCTGTGCCTTTACCAGGTGGCCATCGACCGTCAGCGTGCGCGTGGAGAACTCCACACCAATGGTGGTTCGACTGTCATGGTTAAACTCGTTTCTGGTAAACCGGGAGAGAAGGTTGGTTTTACCCACGCCGGATTCTCCGATAAGGACCACTGTGGAAAAGAAGTTAATGATATGAAGTCTACGTCTAACAAAAGGTTCATCAGGATCCCTATCCTCTTAGCAGTCCTTTGATACGCTTATACCCAGCAAACATTCTGACCTCCTAGGAAAAAAGGAGCATCAGGAAGAGGGTTTGCCCTCCAAAGAAGGACTAGCTAAACTAAACAGGGACACTTGGGAGACAAGGGGAAAAGAGTAATTTCCAAACTCTGAGACAATAAAATCAATGGCTTTTGTTAATGGTTTTTTTTTTCAATTAATACTTGAAGCCAAAGTCCAGTATCCATGGAGAATTCTTGGCTCCCAGTTTGAGAGCTGCGGGGGTAGACGGACTAAACCCTAAACCCATACCTCCCAACTGTCTCACTTTGTGCAGGACAGTGGCAATTTTGTCTTTCTATCCCACCGTCCACTGAGCTCTACCTCCCGCTTTTCAGAACAGAGATAGAGCTTGGTGGGACAGCGGGATTCAGGACCTCAATTGTGTGCATGTACAGTGGTAGCGCTGTCGGTTTGAGTGAGACCCTACCTTCTAAGCTCCGCACCCTGATATCAACAGGAGTAGAAGCTGGGATAAGGATGCTCTTGTGGGGTATCTATAAAATACAGCTTACATTTACTTTTTTGTATATTTATAGTTCTAGCTAAAAAACATTTCTCGATGTGTTCTAATTTATTCATATGTCCACAAGGATACAGGATTCTTGGTAAAATAATATGCTTTTGAGGAATCCACTCTTTGCTATCTTGACTATGTAGATGTTATATTGAAGCAGAGAAGGCTTTAAGAACTGCCAAAATCGAATCATAATACCATTTAAAGTGATGATTTGATTGACCAACAACACTTTCTTCCAGTGACCTTTTCAGGAGCCCCATACCCAGATTCCCAGCTCAGAATATTTTCTTACGGGAAGCATTTTATAGGTCGAAAAGAGTTTGTGGGTAAACAAGGCTCCTGATCGGTATCCTGTGTATATACTGACTCAACCTTGAGTCCCCTGGAAGGGAAAGGTTATGAGCAGATAGAATATAAACTCCTACAGGACTGGAGACAACATTGGAAATTATTATAGTATTTTGGCTTTTTTTTTCGTTCCACAGGCGAGTGGATACGAGTTAACGGTCTCACTGATGAGAGGTCACATGGACGGCAACCTGGCATTGCCGCACTGAGTAGGCATGGAGGACCTAGAGTGCCAGGGAACTGGTTTCTTCAAAAGAATCCAAAGTTATTTTTTCGCTGCTGCAATGCCTGCTTGGAAACTGTTAACTGGTCGCCGACAGTCAACCATGGGATCGGCAGATGGGATCTTGACCACTAGATCCCGTCTGCTGTTTGCGAGCCAAAAACAAGCCGAGAGGGAAGATCACTGTATCGGCACCTGGTCTCGGCCTTCTGCAGCTCATCTTGGTAGATATCTCAGCAGGCATGACACCACAGCCCCGGTGGCATGACCTCTATTGCATACCTTTCATAATTTTATCACGGCAAAGAGGGACTCTTGTTTTCGGTGGGATGGGGGCTGGCATTTAAAAGAAGAATTTATACAGCCATTCCTGCTGTTTCTATACACATTATCGGGGCTTTTAGGTCTGTAGAACCCTGTGATACCCTCATACCCAGCAAACATTCTGACCTCCTAGAAAAGAGGGGCATCAGGGGAGGAAAAATGTGCACTGGTCCCATTGAGGGACTGGTCAAAGTAAGCGGCGACATTTAGCAGGTATAGTAATTATGGACCAGAACGTTGACACTTCTTAAGCGGAACTGTTCCCACACGGATGTAGCGAGTGAAAGAATTCTTTGTTTTATTTGGGGGAATTTGGAAAGTTTTGCTGATACAGGAATATTAAATAGTTCTTAAAACATGAACAGAGATTTTATTGCACGTTGATGACCCGCGTAAAGTTTTGTTTTGGATGTCAGGGCCACTTGAAAAACGCTGAAAGACGTTCCTTAGTTGTGGCTGCTGGTAGCCAATGACCCCTAACAAAGCAAACCTAGTCGCCCTTACGTGTTTAACTAATGTGTTTAACTAGTTTTTCTGTACTTCATATAGATAATGCAACATTCATGATTTTATGAATATATATATATATATATATAAAACGCTGGCCAGGGTTGCTGCTGGCAGAGCATCATGGGAGTTGTTCTGTGTTGTCTGTGCTCTGAATCGGTGTATTGATGGCTATGCCCCTTAGAATCGAAGAATTAGTCCACAGAGCTGACAGCCGGCCCTTGGTTTGTCTGTATTATCAGCACCTCTGGCCATTAAGGTGTTAACTGTAGTTGAATCACTTTCTGGGGCGCTGTACAAGCCCCGGCTGCCTCCCAGGTATGGATGCATTGAAAAATGTCACGCGTGGTTTAGGTGTGGCGCATCTAGGGAACCAGTGAACCAACATGCCATTGTTCCACCCCAGTCTTAATTGCCCTGCTGCGGTGCAGATGCAGCTTCTCGCTGATTTTTTTTTCTTTCTCCCTTTAAATGATCATTTTTGGCTTCTTCTTTGCAATGAGGCAGACCAAATCAATATTTGGGGTAAAATAAAAACTGCGTCTAGCATTCTGATATCAAGAGAAAGGTGGTAAACCGCACTTGTCCTGCCAAACGTGGTCGGCCGTTGAGCCGCAAGCCTTGAAATGCCAGAAATCTCAGAGAAACGGCCATGCAGGGGTTAATCACAAAGACCAAAGTCTAAAAGGACCTACCTTTGAACACAAAATTATATTCGTCTTCCCCTGACCCCATGTCGGGCCGTGCACATCAGTCCCCGCTTCCTGCTTTAGTCTCGTCTCTCTTCTCCCTTTTGTGTTTTGCGGTGGGATTTCAGCGACGTCCGCTCTAGGTCGCTCTACCTGCGGAATCTCTAGCACCTTTTTGGAATGTTCCTAACGGCTGCTCTTCAAGGGGATTCCTGGCATATTCCGGGGCACTCGTTCCGAAGGGTCTATGTGCCAGCCTAGCAGGTGGAGAGAGGAGCAGCGAAGTGACTCAATAGGCGTTCTGTTCCTTCCTGCTTCCCCCAGCTGCTGTGTTTGGATAGGTGTCGATTTTCAGGTTGGACAGGTAACAGAAGGCTGGGCTACCTGGGAACGTAATTACCTGGGTGTAGTAATAAACTAGTCAGTTATTAACCAGTCCCCCCCCCCCCCCCCCCCGGAGCTCCTTCTACTCTCATCTCATGATTAGTCTTTAAACATGCACATTTAACCCCAAAAAACAAATGGTCAACTCCTCCTGCCTCCTCCTGGCTCTCCTGCCGCTCCTCTTCCACACTATTACTGGAACTAGATAACACCACTGCGAGCTCTGCAAATTAAAGAATAAGTCATCCTTCCAAAACTTAAAATCCAAAAATTAAACCTTGATTTTTTGTATCTAGAAAGGTCGTATTCCAGATTTTATGCTGGTAATCCTTGATTTTTGACATCTAGAAATTTCACATTCCAGTTCTACTGTTCTCATTTCTAGGTTTTTGATAGTTAGAAATGCCGTATTCCAGTTCTAGAGTTCGTTATCCTAGGTTTTTGATATTTAGAAATGTCATATTGCTTTTGTTTGCTTTTCTGGATTTTTGATATCTGGAAATGTCATATCCCAGTTCTGCTGGTCGTAATCCTAGATTCTTGATCTCTAGAAATTACGTATTCCTGTTATAAAGTACGTAATCCTAGACTGTTCATGTCTAGAAAAAGTACATTTAAGTTCTATTGTTCAAAATCCTATTTTTGACATCTAGAAATTTCATATTCCAGTTCTAATGTTCACATTCCTAGTTTTTTATATTTAGAAATGTTGCATTCCAGTTCTAGAGTCCGTAATCCTAAATGCTTGATATCTAGAACATTTTTATTCCAGTTTTATTATTCGTAATCTAAAATTTTTGATATCTAGAAAATGTCTATTCCGATTTTATTGTTCATAATAAATCCTAAATTTTTAATATCTAGAAAATTTATATTCCAGTTTTATGGTTCGGAATCCTAGAATTTTGATATCTAGAAATGTCGTATCCCAGTTTTATTGTTTGTAATCTAGAATGAAATCGGAATCGTCACAGCTTTTAGTATGAATATCATAAACAACCATTCACTTACACTGACTGAAAAATAAAAAGTATATAAATTACTTGAGGGAATCCAATCAGTTTCCTAAATTGCCTTCTTGGCGCCTACAAGCCAAGCCAAGCCAGAGCAATTCGGCCTTCTCCAAAGGGTACGAGCTATGTCATGGGGAGGAATAATCAAGCAGGAAGATAAGATGGCTTCTCCGATGGTATAAATATAAAATGGGTTTCTGGTACCTAAATATCAAGTGTTTCAATCTGCAAACACGATAATTTAGTGCATTTCACTGAAAACGTTGGTTTGGTAATGTGACAGATACCATTTTATTTCATTATGTGAATATAACGAGGGTTAACCAGCGGCTCTCATTGCCTAAATCCAAACGTTTATTGTCTATTTACTTAGAGGGCAGTAGAACTGATCCCGCATTGAATACTTATTTCACAGTTAATCCCCACAGTTCAGAAAACCACTGAACCAAAACATCACTTGGCTTCCTCATGCGCGCCAAGGGCATCTAGTTGTGCCAATTTACATATCATGTGGGTATTTTTATTTTTAGCTCTAACAGATCCACTTTTCTGTATAATAAGGATACCACCAATCATACGTTAGGAACCAGGTACAACAGGCATGAATATATTAAGGAGATCCCTGCTTTTTTTGGTAATTCCTTCTGTCCTCCATCAGGATCACATGACCCTTTCCTCAGAAATTCCGCTTCTTAACAATACAGCTTATCACAGGTAAGGTCCCCTTCAGCTCTGCTGGGCAGACTATCTCAGGGGTTCTCACGGTATTTAGTCCATAGAACACCCAAATGAAAGGAAAAACGATGGGACGATAGTCCAGTTCCATGTCTAAACCATGCTAAGATCAAAGGAAGACTTCTGATTGAAGTAAGAGCAGGTTGTTGCCACAGCAGAAGCTCATTACAAAGTGGTATAGCCAGTAATGCAAGAATACAGTGACTCTTTCCCAGCACTGTAGGATTTCTGAGAAGCCACAGATCTTTTGGTTACGCATTACCGGAGAACTCGCTTCATCAGATTGCGTGGTCGGTGGGGAGGCCTGGCACCGAGGAGTTACCGCCTCTTCACAAAATGGATCTTGAGCTTTCAATGGCCGATATGTGAAGAGCCATTTACACAGCAACAAGTTTACTCCCAGTGCTGTGGAGTTTATCACAAGCAGAGGGACATACCGGATAGGAAGGATAGGAAAGAGAGGATTTCATTTTGCCCAGGCGGACATACACACGTTATGTGGACAGTTACAGCAGGTGCTGAACCATGACTCTATGCTTATAAAGCCTTGGCTGCAAGGGAGCAATGACCACGAGAGCATACCTGGCACTAGCGGGCAGTCATCCCACCAGCTGCTCTGTCATTTAGTCAGCGACTGCTGGACCCTCCTCATGGTAACTCTGTGACAATGTAACAATCCAACTAAATCAAACTTTTTTTTGCTTGATTTCAAAATAACAATGCTACCATTCTTAATCGTCTCAGTTGTGATTCGTGAAGAAAGGAAAACTTGAAAATAATTGTGGTTAAATGGAAGCCCACTGTATGTAAATATATATTTAAGGGCGTTTCACCAGGGGGTATGTAAAAATGTTAAGACATTTTCAGTTGCACATCTCTCAAACAGGAAGCTCCTTAAACCACAGCAGGAAGTCAAAAGTGCAACAGAAATTGGATTCCCCCTTGTCTGATGTAAATTACAGACAGCTGCATTTTATTTC
Source organism: Sceloporus occidentalis (assembly GCA_023333645.1). NCBI lineage: Eukaryota > Metazoa > Chordata > Lepidosauria > Squamata > Phrynosomatidae > Sceloporus > Sceloporus occidentalis. The sequence continues at coordinate 186,920 of JALMGF010000296.1, forward strand.
CTTATTATAAAGAAACATTTTTTTATAAATATTTGTGAGATGCAACAAAGTAGAAACATGATCATCTCCAGTCAACAGATCTCTCTAGTTAAGCGTGTTTTAGATACGTTTTTAAAGACATTTACAGAAAGTTTGAAACTTAGATGTTAACTACAGACATAGGCAGTCGCACAAATGTCCCACAGCAGGGAAAGAAAACTAGACCACAAGAGGTTGGCAGAGGCTTTTTGTCTGCATCCTTTCAGAGGGATTGTGTGGGTAACAAGACCGGCCTTTCTCCATGAGCTCAAGATCTCTCATATCCTCCGTTGGTGAACACTCTTTTCTTCTGTCTGCACTGCTGTTCCTCCTAAGAAGCCGAAACCTGGTTGAGAGGTTCCTCCAGGTAATGCACCAAAGCCTGGGCCTGAGAGCAGACAAATACAAAGACGATTATGGTCTTATTTAACCCCTTTCATGCAGGAACGATTAAATAAAATAGAAACACAGAACCTGTCAGCATTTGGCCCGTCTAGTCTGCCTGCTTCCCCTGCTGTAAAGACTTAAACCTCAATCAGTCGTTGGTCTAGTCTTAGATTCAGGAGCCGTATGTCTATCCTATGCATGTTTACATTCCCAAACCTTTCATCCAAGAGTTAAAGGGCATAATGTATAAACTTCCGTGCAAAAGAAAGACAGCGTTGAAATTACTTAATGCCACAATATATTTGTGCGAAGTCCTGTATCCTGGCCAGGTGGTCAACACCAGGGAAAGCGGTTTGTTTTATAGTTTGGTCCTTTTTGATCTCCATTTATTCTATTATTTTTTTTCCTGACATTTATCTTTTGCTTTTTATACAGTGTATTTTCTATCATATAGAATATAGTGATTTTTAATATATGTATACTGGTTCCTTATGCACTAACAATATCCTAATAGCATTTTTATTATATATTGTATTTAGAACTGGTATATACCTCCATTGTGTTTATTGATCTTGAGATTATATATATATAATATATATATTGTATTGAAGTGAAAATGTATTTTTCTATAAATATATTATGGCATTGAGTAATTTAATTACCCTATATTATATTTAGAGAATCCTCTTTGTTAATCTGTCTTTAGCCATTTGAGGTTTGTATTCCGTGTTCTTTGTTTTGCTGGCAGTGCATGCGTTTATAGTTTTCTATACACTTTCTGCATGGAGTATTTACTAGTTTTATTTCTCACCTTGGCTTTTAGCATCCCAAAGCCAACAGTCTCTTTGGCATACATGCACAGCAGCAAGTTGGACACTCTGGTGATCGCCACGCGGCCTTCCTGCATGGTGACAAGAGAAGCGATAAACAGGTTAACCAGCACAAGGCTTTATTCTGTGAGCGCTGGAGCCGCAAAAGGATATATTTTAACGCTACCCACGATTGTCAAATTCACAGTAAGAACCAGATTCGTGCCTATTGATCGCTCATCCCAAAATAAGTCCCTGCATGCACCTGGCTCTCTCTTCCTGATTGGCTGCCCAGCTTGTCTGTGTATAAATGCTTTTATTTATAGTCACTAACCATGCAGTCCATAAGGATAAATTTAAGATTGTCCTCGTTGAACGCCTGATGTCCGTTTTTATCATAGGCAGCCCATATGTTGCTAGCAATAGCAGCCGTAACTCGGGCATCTGTGTCACCGTAACCAGAATATGCAAGTAGAGATCCTTCATTGTTCAGCAGCCTGGAAGAGAGAATATATCTGACACGTCAATGGGTGTTACACGGAAGACATTTTTCTCTTTGAGAAAGCTATGGATGGAGTTAGTAAGAAAGAAATCTAGTCTTCTATAGCCCAAGCGTAATAAAGTACACTTTCTTAGTGCCACAGAGTTCTACCGCTGGGGCTTTTTGTCACAAAGTAGAATAAACCTGCATCTACAGTGCTAAAGGAACAAATAAAAACGGTCCCTTTAGGGTCTACTATCCAATATTTAGCTTTCTTCCCCAAAATGGGGTTAACCATGTAAGCAAGAAGACTTGTTGGGTATGGATCCCTTGTTGCCCCAGGCTGTACTCACAGAGTGCTCTGCACACCCCCAGTATTGGCTTGAGCAAGGACCTGGGTCAGGGCTTTGGGTCTCAGCATTCTCCACCAGCAAGTATCAGACCCCACTTCTACAACCTCTTCCCTATCTGCAGTACGTCTGTCATGTGATATAAGGATTCCCTCTACCGGAAAGAGTAGTGGAGCGTGCTGGGAAATGTAGTTCCTTCTCCCATAATACATCTACTGGAGATAATAGTCTTGCCTCCTCACTAGAAACAATAGGAAATGCGTTTTGGACACATACATTATGCGTAATTAGTAGCAATGCTGAGTAGAAGGAGTTTATTTTTGTTATTTTATGAAAACAGGAAGTTCTGTGCGGTTGTAGCTTCGCTTTGAGACTCAGCTGAATGCTAGGTTTATGGGGATTGGTTGAACTGGTTGCTGTGGTAACCAGCCGCCTTCTGCTTTTTTATTTTTTTATTTTTTTTTTTTTTTTTTACGCCGCCCTGCGATTGGCTGGTGTGATCTGCTGGTGTGGAGGGTGACGCTGCAGTTTCTAGATTACCTCCAGTCCGCCAGGGGGCGCTCTTCTATAAACCTGCCTGGGAAGGCGAAGAGCCGTGGCTGCGGGATGTATCCCCTCCTCCTGGTGGGCGGGTGCGAGCAAGATGGCGGAGAGCGGCGCTGACGATGCCGGCCACACCGGACAGGGGCCGGGAAAAGGCTTTATTCGGGTCACCGTCAAGACGCCGAAGGACAAGGAGGAGATTGTTATCGGAGAGACGGCCTGTGTGCGGGAGGTGAGAGGGCCTCCTGGGGCAGTGGCAGCCGCAGTGGGCTTTAGGGGGTGTAAATAATGCCCATCCGCTCATTCCAGGCCTGATGGATCAGACAGACCTTTTAGTGGGGTGCTGGGTACCGTAGGGGTGAGGGCTCTTAACAGAGGGAGGGTGTCCCTAGAAGCCACATGGTTAAAGGCCTCTTTAATTGCGTACTTAGGGCTTCAGGACCTCCCTACCCAGACACGGGGGGCTTCTCGGCATAGTATCATTAGCTATGAGACATGGTCCTATCACTTAGAAGGGTGCCTTTGGGAGATGGGGGCTACCTAGGTTTGTAGGGAGCAGGACCCCCTGAGAGAGGATTTCGTGTTATGAGGTATGGCCCCAAAGGATGGAGACGATGGTCTTCTTAGTGGGGTACCTAGAAATTTAGGCTCCAAGACCACCTGCCCTGGAGGTGTCTTAATGCTGTGAATTATTAGGGTATGTCCCAATAGTTTTTTTTAGGGATGTTTGTTCAATTTTAGGGTGCAAGACCCCCTTAGCTAAGGGCAGGGTGCTGACGTTGAGGTTCTTCATAGACCTGAAATCAATAGTTTTGGGGTCTAAAGTGTGAAGAGTTGGTGGCGGGGTCGGTAATGTTGTGGACAGGAGAGACGTTTTCAAACGTTCCAAGAGGTTTGGGTTACGGTAATTGAAAGACCTCATCGTGACCGGGCAACTCATTGGTGAAACATGGCGGCAGCATGAATTGATCGCTCAGGAAACCAATGAAATTTGGATTCCGGCTACATTTATCAGTGCAGGCATAGCCAGACCTGGAAAGTGTAGACCAACAAGTAGAATGACGCTTACCCTATATATGTGTGGTAAGCATGAATTATGGCCTGTCGTGGGCAATAAGACCAGTAGACATGTCTAGGATGGACAGTTACCCCGTTGGCTGTACCGGGTGATGAAGCGACTGTCAGACAGTATGAGTGGCAGCTGTCAGTCAGGTGTACAATGTGAGCTTGTTACAGGGTGCTGGTTGTCATGAAGAAATCCAGAACGTTGGCTCTGCGTTCTTTACGGTGTCTTGTGAAAATGTAACCAGGAAAGACTCTGGTCTTGATGTCGTCTAAAGTAGCTTTTTGTCCCTTCATTGCTGGCACAGGACGCTTTATTGTGGTTGCGTAGAGTCGTGGTCCACAGAGATCTCGTGCTCCCGTAACAGATGATGTAACTATTGCCTTGTGTTGTTTTAGCACATTAAGTCGGTGTCGAGAGTCGTTCCCCAATTTTGGTTCCATGCTGCCTTTCTTATATACGTTATATAGCTGAGCGAATGAATTGCCCTCTGTGAGTGAATTCCGATTTTTAACAGGGGCCGGACGAAGTCTCTGTGCGAATGAATTGGATTGTTAGCTTTTCATCGTGCGCGTTCGTCCCTGAAGGTGAATGCACCTGGGACGTTTGTGTAACCGTCAGGAGAGTAAAATATATATCTTCATATTTAGAAAATAGTCGTGTTATGATGAGAATGCGATGCGGATTGTTGGTAGATGTTACGTGGTCTTCAGAGGACCGGATCGAGAGACTTCATTGAGGGGCTGCTGCTCTTTTTTCTTTTCCTCGTTTCTTGGAACGAGAGCGTACGGCCCTTAAGAAATGATTGTATTACGGGAAATCCGATTAGCTGCTCACACGTCTGATCTCATACCTCGTCTTTGGCCGAATATCTTCAGACGCAGCCGGGGAAGGTGGAAAGCATTGTAAGAAGGGCTGGAGAAACCCCGGAGCCAGACATCCGAGGGCCTGGCGTTCTTACAGCCGTTTCATTCCCTATTTATATGGATTTATCCCTTTTTCTGCTTTAATGTTGGTGTTTTTTGTACAGCCCGGGAGATAAATGCAGTTTAATGACGGTGTAGGCGACGGGTGACAGTGTGCTCGGCATGGCACAGCTCCGTGGCGGTGTAACCTTTATGGGTTAATCGGTCTAAAGATATGGGGTTTCTTTCTAGGCCTAGCTGTATGAAGCAAAAAAAAATAATGTAAGGCAGGGATCTACGGAACCCACGTGGCAAGTCGCCATGGCAACTGAGAATTGGTTCCTGACGCCTAAGGTGGGCGCTTTTTGGTGTCATTAAGCAGTTCGTTCTCTCATTGGTTTTTTTTTGTTTTTTTTATACAGTTTAAGGAGGAGATATCCAGACGGTTCAAAGCCAAACGGGATCAGCTGGTACTGATCTTTGCCGGGAAGATCTTGAAAGACGGCGATACCCTGAACCAGCATGGCATCAAAGATGGCCTGACCGTTCATCTAGTGATCAAGACCCCGCAGAAGTAAGACGCCTCGAGCTGGTGTAGAGCTCCTTCGCAACCTCTATAACCGTTATATTCCCAAAGAGTGATCTATTGTGTGGAACTTTAGCTTTTGTATAGGTAATCTAAATGATAGGAGGCTGGAAGGGAAGTTATGAATGGACATCGGGCCATCAGGGAGCAGCGATGTCCGCACTTTTGCATGAGAAAGATCCTCCTGTGTGGGGAGAAATGTTTCTTTATGCACATCGCAGAAGCCAAGCAGCCGCGGCACTTAAAATGTCACCGCTGGCTTTTTGAGCTGATTTGTTTATTGCCGCCTATGGCTCCGTCCTTCAAGCTGGCATCTAAATTCTAGATAGATTTATCCACGTACTACTGTACAGCATTCACCCACTTAACCTCCCCGGGTCACGCTGTAGAAATGCTAGCTGGTTACACTGGTTGTCTAGCCTTGTGTTGGCTCGATGTGCGTCCAGAGACCCCTGAGTGACTCCCAGAGACCCCTGAGTGACTTGCTCAGCCTGTCCAGGCAGGGGTAGAAATGCCAGCTAGATTTAGCTTTTTTGGTATAAAGTTTAAAGGTAAACCACATTCCCAGGAGTGAACTTTGAGCCAAGCGGGGATAGAGGTCATTTCTAATCTGGTTTGACCCTTAGAGCATACTCTCATTAACTGTTTCAGCTCCTAACACCCACATCAACCTATAAAAGGCACGTGTACTTAGTTTATTTACTATCTTTGTTTGCCCTCCATCCTTATCTAAAAATAAAATCTGTTTGATCCCTGTCACAGGATTTCGCATGATTGCATGCCTTTGCTGGAAGCGATCTAATCTCCCACCAGAAACTTGCAGCTAGCTTTATTTTAGATATGACATGCCAATTAACCCCGTGTTTGCCTGCCTTTGCAGATCACAAGATCCCTCCGCCATGTCACCCACTGCCGCCGCTGTCGCAGCCTCCATATCGCCTTCTGCACAGACCGGGAACCCCTCTGGTCAATCCCAAGCCCCTTCCAGCAGCTCTACGTCAGAGGGCAGCGAAGGCACCGCCAGAGGGAGCAGCGGGAATGGGAGCAGTGCTGCCCCGGGAGACGGGGCACCCCCGACCATGAACCCTCTCTGTGAGTATATGAAGACATGTGACATATGCCGAAAGGAGAATTTTCGGCTTCAACACATCTAGACTTTGCATTTAGCTCCTGCAACCTTAATACATTGGCTGGTTATTTGTGGGACTGTTCTAGAGATATTAAGTTTAAATATTGGGCAGTATTTTGTACCGATATCCAGAAACGTTTTAATTACTTTAAACTGTAAGTGGCTTTGTTCATAATGTGACGTTATATCGTGTCCTTATGTATTTCAGCCGGTTTCGGTGGGCTGGCAGGGCTCGGTAACCTCGGCATGGGCTCCGCCAATTTCATGGAGCTGCAGCAGCAGATGCAGCGGCAGCTGATGTCCAACCCAGAGATGCTGTCTCAGATCATGGAGAATCCCCTGGTGCAGAATATGATGTCTAACCCTGATCTGATGAGACAGATGATTATGGCGAACCCCCAGATGCAGCAGTTGATGGAGAGGAACCCGGAGATCAGTCACATGCTAAATAATCCTGAGCTCATGAGGCAGGTGAGGAAACCACAACACCCACTCTGCTCGCTAATAGTAGAAGCATTCCCCAGTATAGACCCCCATCTTTTTTGAGGACCATGTGTCCAACATGCTAGGCTTTAGTGCTTTACAACGCTATCTAGAGGTTTATTAATTCTTTGCGGAAATATCTGTGATGATCAGTGAAGCTGAGGCAGGATTTAGCTACTAGATTACAACCCAAGCTGTGTAAGGAGGACCTCGCCTAAAGTAACGTGAGGATGAAAAATATGCTCCTCTGTAAAACCGGAAGTGCAATCTTTTTGGTTTTATTTAGCCCTGTTTGATCGTTTCTGGGCCTACATCATCCAATTAATTTTTCAGACCATGGAGCTAGCTCGTAATCCCGCTATGATGCAAGAGATGATGAGGAACCAAGACCGAGCCCTCAGTAATCTGGAGAGCATCCCCGGGGGATACAATGCCTTGCGTCGAATGTACACGGATATCCAAGAGCCGATGTTCAGCGCAGCCAGAGAACAGGTACACGTCCGTGCAGTCCTGCATACTGACACCAGAGGGAGAACGTGCATCCACACTACAGTGCCTTAAAGAAACCTTTTCTATTCCCTTCTGTTTAATTACTACCTTTAGAGGATTTATTTCTTTATAAGAATTAAGTTTATTGGGCTATAATCACAAGTCTACATACCGCTCTGAATTCTTCTATTCTGGAAGCACAAAAGACTTAATTACTGGATGCACGCAACGCACGTGCAGATCAGTTAACTTTGGGCTGTAGAGTGGCTTGGTGATAAGCTTACAGGTGTTGGGGCTAGACTAATAGACTCCATTCAAAAGAGAAATGCACCATAAGAGGTAACCGTTATTTGAATACAGCCCTGCCGTGAGGATTATACATATGTGCACCCTTTATTCGCTCTTATTTGAGACACTTTACTCTTTGAATCCGTAGTTTGGCAGTAACCCTTTCTCCACGGCTGGCGGCTCTGAGAGCTCCGCGTCTCAGCCTCTGCGAACAGAGAATCGGGAGCCCCTACCTAACCCCTGGAGCCCTTCCTCATCGGCTTCCCAAAGCCAAACTTCCAACGGTGATGGAAATACTGGGTCCGCTGCCAGCCAAAGCACCCCCACCGTGTCCAACCCGTTTGGGATCAATGCTGCTAACCTGGGAACAGGTAAAAGCTGCCCCCTGCACACCTACATAAGAGGGGCTATGCAAACATCCCTGCTCATCCTTTGCATCTGCGTGTTAACTTTAGTGCCTAACGGCATTTCAACTCGGATATCGCTATACATTGGGGGGAAAACGTCCTGCAAGAAGCTCACTGATTCATTGCTTTATGAAGGGCCCACTAAGCCCTCTGTAGGAGTAGTAGTATCAGGGAACTGAAAAATGCTGTACGTGATCGCTAACAATAAGATGGTGATACGTTTGTTAAATATATATGTAGTGCGTATGAAAACTGCTGCATGCTCATTCTACGCCATAACCGAGGTTAGCCAGAGCTGTGCGGTTTTTTTTTGTAGTCGCTGACGCATTTTGAATATCCACATAATTAGAACTGACCTCTGCAAATGATTAGTCACTTTTCTAGTTAAATAATTGCAACTAAGCACATCTGTCCTTGTTTTCTAGGCATGTTTAATAGCCCGGAAATGCAGGGAATGTTGCAGCAGATATCCGAAAACCCCCAGCTGATGCAGAGCATGATATCCGCCCCGTACATGCGCAATATGATGCAGGCGCTCTCCCAGAATCCAGACTTAGCAGCTCAGGTAAGGCTAGCTCCCTGACAGCGTGTGTGTGTGCGTGTGCTGTGAAGTTTGTGTGCCGGTCAGGCATGACGGTGACCTCTCTTCCCTTCTTCCAGTTGATGGTCAACATTCCACTGTTCTCCGGAAATCCTCAGCTCCAAGAACAGCTAAGACACCAGCTGCCTGCCTTTCTACAGCAGGTAAGGCTTGTGATGCCGGGACGATGTGCTTAGTCCTGTATGATCAGGGGCGGCCATCGTAACCAGTGGGAATGTGTTTGATAGCAGGACAGGGCTTGTTATCAGAGTCCTCTCAATTTTTTGGGAGTAGCAGCTCTTCCCTATGTCCCAGTAAAGGTTCGACTGCATGTTAAGCAAATAAATATCAGATTGATAACTATACTTTCCTCTCAAGGTTTAATCATATAAACATCCCCAACCTTTTTAAGTGTTTTCAGTTTCTATGGCAACAACCTGTCATGGCCTGCTTTTGCGTCGCATGACAAATGTTCCCAGCCAAAAAATATATAAATGAGATCACATTTGACATCACTGTTTTCTGGGGTGTGGCGAATGTAATTCTTAGTAGGTGGAACAGCAACCTTTAAACTGAGCTACAAAGAACTTAAATCCGCATAGGGTGGACGACGGGTTATGGAGATAATTGAACCGTGACATTGAGAAAAGAGAAAATTATATATATATATATATTTGAGAGAGACTTACAGGGCAAACGAGACAATGACCCAGGTGAAACGTTACAGTAGGATAGAGAAATCACGAAAGGTAGAAAGAGTTGCTGAGTAAGTCATGGTATCTCACAGATGCAGAACCCCGAGTCGCTCTCCGTAATGACCAACCCCAGGGCAATGCAGGCCCTGCTCCAGATCCAACAAGGCCTTCAGACCCTGCAGACAGAAGCCCCTGGACTCGTCTCCGGGTGAGTCTATAATGTCGCTATCACCATACAAACAGACTTGTTCTGTTACAAGGTCATTACTAACACTTTGTTCCTTGTGTAGTCTTGGTTCGTTCGGTGTCCCTGGAATGCCACCCGCATCGGGAGGAACCACGGCCCCAGAAAGTACCACCTCTTCCACGCCAACGAGTACTACTCCAGCGGGGGGTAGCAGCAATCCACAGCAACAGATGGTACAGCAGATGATCCAACTCTTGGCTGGGGGAAATTCTCAGGTACGGCGAAAGGGCCAGATCCCCAGCCTTTAGCTCAGCTTCCTGGTATCGCGTATTGAGAAAGGCTGGTCAGACGTCTGTAACATATTAAAAATCTTATCGTCTAGTAATTCCTCTCTTCGTCCCGTGCAGGGCCAGAGCCCCGAAGTGCGTTTCCAGCAGCAGCTGGACCAGCTAAGTGCGATGGGCTTTATCAACCGGGAAGCCAACCTTCAAGCTCTCATAGCGACAGGAGGTGACATCAACGCGGCTATTGAAAGACTGCTAGGTTCTCAACCCTCTTAAGGAGAAACAACTGCCCCTTTCCCCCAAATTTCCAGAGGAACAATGACCCCATCCCGGCTGTTACATGCGTCCCACTCGCTGAGCATCGTGGAAGGTGAAAGCTGAGTCCGAGGACTCCTTTCGAGGCATAAAAGATGGTGCTCTGCGTTGTGGATTATACCCGATCAGCTCTTCCCCATTTAGAGAAGTGGGAACGGCAAATATTTTGCCCTTTAAAATACACAATATCCCTTCTCGGCACTGCTTTTGCCCTCCTGATGACATCATGCAGTTATTGAACAGACGGTTCCTTAAACAAAACCTACATTAGCTGATGGCTCATATCTGCCCTAAATAACTGTATTTAACTCAGTTGAAGTTCAGTGTGTTGATTTTTTTTTTTCCCCCACTGTCCCAAGTTATTTTAATTCTAACACTAACCTTTAGATTTTTATTTTTTTTTGTTTATTTTGAATAGATTTTTAACAATAAACCAAATTCATATTTTTATTTTTGTTTTCCAAAGTTACGCTCGGACTTTTAAGCTTCTTTGAAACGTTTGTGCTAGTTCGTTCAACGCTTCCCAAGTAGTTTGCAGCTACTGGCCGCCACAGCGGGAAATGGAGCAAATGTTAGCGTTTGGTAACGGAATTGTTAACGTCTCTGTTATCGCATTTTCTGTCCAAGTCACTAAATCAATCGTTGTGGCAAATTGGTGTCGGTGTCTGTCTCTTGCACTTCTCTTTTTTTTCTTTCTTACAGGCTACACAGATAACAACAACAACAAAATAATAAATAAATCTAAAAGGGCCGAGCTTTGATTTGAGCCGGGACTCGGTCTTGGCGTATGGATAAGCGCCTATAATCGGATTTAGGTCATTGGGTCAAAATGCGTATTAGAGTATACCCACAGCCAAGACTTCGATCGCAGCCTATATTAATAGCAACGTAATGGAGATTTGTGGCCAGAATCGTATTATCGGTGCTGCCCGATGCTTTGTGGCTAAAGGTATGTTCTAGAGCGGTGAGCTGTGCGGCTATGTGTATGTCTGTAATGTGTAATACACACATGTTAACGGGTTGCAGCCTTAGCTATATAATACACGTTTTGGGAGCTGATCAGCCAGCGTTAGATTAGTTCATAAAACTAGTAGAAATCCAGTCGGTGGAGCCCTGGTAACGGGCACGACGATTCAGAGGTTGGAATTGTCACTCCAGAACGCAACTGACTTTAACGGGAAGCTCAACGAGAAACTCGTCTAGTTGTGTTCAAGTTAGGCATTGTGATGGCTTGGGCTGGCGCCTTAACGAGTTGACGTGCATTGGGTAGCACTCTATAATGGCGATAAACCTGCCTTATGCCCAACAGTTAAATTGGGCAAGCAAGTTGAATCTCAACTGGAGACATGCAGTATGTTTGTCTCTAGTTGAGGTCACCCAAAAACTGCTGTTTGTCAGCGATTAAAAGACAAATGTAATATGTGAGAAAACTTTATAGGTGAAACCAAATAAAGGCCACATTGTTCCTTATGGAGCTGGGGGACAGGATGTGATGTCATGAAGCAGGTATGCTTACCTGCGTGATGTCACTTGCAGGATGTGCTCTGAGACGTGATGTGCAATAGAAACCTAGTTCATCTTCCATGATCTTTACTTCAGAACATCAGAAGCTTCCGCATATGATAAAGCAACATGTTCTGACCGCAGACGCACACAAGTGGTAACAAATTTGGCATCATTTAGACTTCAATTGTTTAATTTGGATATAGTTGCATTGCACATAATTTCTGCCTAATTTACATTTAATTTAGAAAGAAAATTGTGCGCGTCGCCTCGCTCTGCTGACAGTTCTCAGCATTAATTATTAGCAGTCAAGATTTTGTTTCCAAGCATTCTGTAAGGAACAAGGTCATGCAGAAAAAGATTAAATACCATCAGTGTGCGAAAAATATCACCGAACAGGGCTATTTTCTTTCTTTCTTTAATATAAGATCTTGGGCGGCCAGCAATGCAGGACTTTCACCCAAAGGGGTCGCTTTTGGTGTACAAGTTCCAGCGTGTCGCGCTCACGTTTAAACCTTGAGTAGAAAGTTTGGCCGACCTTGACTTTGGAATCCTGATGGCAACTCTACTGGTGCAATATGGAGACAGTGGTTTGCTGTTTGTGCTTTTATATTAAAAACAACAAAATCACTAGTCTTCCAGACTGCGCCAGAGGCTGGTGTTCGGAACGAAGGTTCGCCATCCATCTTTTCGTCAGCCGATTTAGCTTAGACAATCTCTTTATAGCAGGTTACGTTACCTTGGTGTTATACAGGGACAACTGTTGTTGGCTCCATTTTTTTTATTTTTTTTTTTAAAACCATTTGCTAAAATGGCAAACTTAAGGCATTGCTCACAATGTGGTTCCGGTGTTAATACTCATTACCACGCGGCCTGAGGCTTTTTCTTGGTGATTAAAAGGACGGCCTGAGGCTGGTTACATGGTATCTGTAGGCAGGAGGTATTCCCGGAGGCACCAACCTAATGTAAAAAAAAATATATATATTAAAAAGACTGTTTTTTAGTGGTCATTTTGGTAACAGTCATTCATATGTAACACGTATTCAGCATTTCCAAGCAGTTTGCAGAGCGTGTTCTGCTTTATACCCAGATCCATACGGACAAACCACATGCTGGAAGTGTGGTCCATGGCTCTTTAAAAATCAAGATATAACTCATAATTAACTCGAATGAGTTGTCAGAGCCCCTGACTCTCTAATTAGCACATTAGATAACATTTACTCAAGCTGTGCGAAGTAGCTACTTGGAAGACTCATCCCTCTGAGCTGGAAACGCTTAATGCATTCCTGCAACATGCGCGTAAGCAGCCCTGGATCCAGTCTTCTCATTCTCTGCTGCGTGTATTGTTAAAACATCGGCTAAATCGTTGGTTAGCTTTGGTAATTTAAGATGCACTCGGGCACTGAATTGGTGACACCAAGGACCTTCTCTGTCCACGAGACCTAGTTAGCCCTTAAAGATCTTGGTTTGTTAGGTTAATTGCCCAAAGTGCCTAGTATGTAAGAAGCTTTCTTCATCCCCCTTGGATAAGTCAATCCACCTGCAATGTCATCGTATACTAGATGAGTCTACTCACTAGATGAGTAATGCAGATCCTATTCAGTAAAGTCTATTGAGTTGTAAGGCCAACTCCACTGACCTAACTCAAGGAACCAAGATGGAACGTGGACACTCCCATTCACTAAAAGTTGAGTTGCTATAGAGTTCCAGGCTCTAGCCTTTTGAGCTGGACTTGGGGTCAAGCAAGTATGTTTGACCTAATGAGTTTGACCAGTTCTGGGTCAACTTGTCTATCGGAGAAGCCATGTTGGAGGTCTTTTGTTCCGCTTTAAAGTTAGAATGTTCCTCATGTGCATATTAAGTCACATTGGCGTGAAATTCCACATGGGGGCTCCCCCAACTTTGATATTGATTAATAACAGTAATACATATATATATAATTATATTTAAAATTACTTTATCTGAACATGTAAAATATTTGTACATTAATTCTACTTAAGGCTTCAAAAAAGTTACTTTAAATTTAGAAGTGTGCTTATTCTTGATGCGTTTAGGGCAGAATTGACCCATAATAAATTGCTGGATCACACAGCTTTCAACATGGCATTTAAATTCTAACGGCAGGCCTCTCGTAGCCCCCCCCCACACACACACACACACTCCCTTTGTCAAGATAATGGCTCTAAAACACTTACACATCACAATAGCGTGGCTTGAAAAAAATGCATTCAAATGACGCTAATAAAAAAAAAAAACAGTAAAAAAAATAAAATAAAAAAATAGCATTAATTAAGCCCGATCTTTTGTTCGTCACAAATAATATAAATGGATAGTAGCAACGCGTCCTAATCTTGTTTTCCAAGTTGCACAACCCCCAATTATTATGGGTTTTATTTTTTTTTTCTGAGAGTCTTTTTTTTTTATTTTTTTTATTAGCGATGGCTGATGCCATCAAAAGGACGGGAAAATTGGGGCTTTTGTTACCATGCTGATAATATAAAAAAAACAAAACATTTTTTTTGTTGCAATAATTATTTAAGAAGAAAAAAAAATACAACAAACAGCAACCAGCACTCTATTAACCCAGCAGCTTCCGTTTAAACAGCTAATCCCCAACTGGTTGGTTTCGCTCCATGATTTGCTATATTTCTGTTGTAAGAAAATAATAAAACTAAAATATATTCGGTTGACCCGTTATCCTAAATTCACGGGCCGCTCCCCACTTTTAGTTTTCTCCGGAATTGTCTCCCAGAAACCTTTCGAAGTTAAACAAGAAATGTATTTTATTTTTCTCTTGTCTTAAATAGCATTAAAAAAAAAATCTCCGCCAGATATTTTATTTTGTAAATTAAATACCATCCCTAAAATAACATGCGTGGCATTGAATGTGGTATCAAATGCTTAGACCGCAGACAAAACAAGTGTTTCTTATGACGCTTATTTTATTATGGATACCTTCGGGTTTTATCCCGACGCATACAGTGTATTCTTCTGTTTACTTTGTTTGAATCATATAAATAATAAAAAATATTAAATGTCCCTGAATTTTGTTTTTAATAACGTTCAGCTCTGTACAAAGGTTATAGCGATTCAAATTAAGAAAATAGGACCCTAAATAGAAGTCTTTTTTTTTTTTTTTTTTTTTTTTTTTGTAATGAAACCGTCTTGCAAGCTTTCCTATCTTTCTTTTAATAGTTTTTTAGGTACTATTGTGACATTTCCTCTTATTTTTTTTTCGGAATAGAAAAAAAAATGAGGTTTTAGAATTGCATCTTGGAATCTTTTCTTTCAAATTATTTAAAAATCATACAAATATTTTTCAGTATAAAACCAAACAATATCTGAAGAAGCAAAAATAATAATAATAATAAAAAAATATATATACAGATTCTTTTTTTTTTTTTTTTTTTGGAACCTAAATGTTTGTGCACTTACATAATGCCATATTTTTAATATATGAAAAAACTTTTATTTTTTAAGGAATGTTTAATTGTTTTGTGACACAATAGCAGACACGGATAGGTAGTTACTATAGAAACCGAAAGATTAATAAATATATGTAGTTTATGTGAGTAAGTTCACAGGAAAAGATAACATGACGGATCTGCCAAAGTAGAGAATGCAAAAATTTAGATGGAAATGGGACATTTTATAAAACAAGGAGCTGATATGTGGAACTGGTCCCGGGAAGCTTGTGCTATAACCGGCTGTGCTGAGGAAGAGCAGAAGGCAAGCAGGGGTCATCAGGAAAAAGAGGGAGACCCTGGGGAACAACATTCTATGACAGAAATGTTAAGCAGACAGAAGAAAGATGGAGAGAAGGAAGAGAGAAGAAATTCTATGTAATTCACTGGCTCAATGAAGGTCGCAAGAGAAGAATTAATTTAAGTAGGGCAACAGAACAAGAGCACGTGTAGAAGTTGGATTTTGGGAGACTTAGATACACGGTGCAGAAGAACATGCTTACGGTAAGTAGATGGCAGAAGGAATAAACTGGGAGTCACAAGAGCTAACACTATTAAGGGGTCTCCTTCATCTTGATAAGGCACTCTCGCTAAACCACCCATACTTACCTATACGCGTTTCTGGACAGTTGAAGATGTTTTTCCAAGTGTTCTTTGGAAAGGATATATGTCATGTCCTGGGTCCTAAGGGAGTCTGGCCACCGTACACTCCTAGGCCACGCTGGCTAGAGGAGGGAGCTGATCTATTCTACCACTATGACAATGATTTCTCTGCCCTCGTCGAACACATCATCAAGAAATGTCTCGACTATTCTCTAACCAGACCACGGCTACACAACGTATCGACAAGATCTTGGAGATTTAAGTTCCTTCAAGTTACCCCACCTGTCGCTGTCCTTTCTTGAAAGAGGCTTTTATGATAGAGACTGGGTTAGATCTACTTGTGCACCTAGAGAAAAAGGACATCTCGACCTACGAGGCAAAGTGCTAAAGTCTATATAGACTAAGGGTAGAGGAGGACCTTTAAATCTTCTTAAGGAGGACAAAGGTTAAACATAAAGTTTTAAAATGCGCCTGTCATTTTAATCATTGTATTTTTTTCGTAAAAGCCGCCACATGGGAGCCCATCAAAAAAAGGGTTTGAGAGAAAAAAAACCCAGAAAGACATTCCATACCGGCTAAATAAATGGCGCTTCTCTGCTTGCCGTCTGCTATTACCGGATGATTTAATTTGCCCCCCCCAAAGCCAGGAACCAATGGAAATGCAAATCTCTCCTGCAGAAAAAAGGGTTAAAGGCAGCAATCATCTCGCATAATCAGAGTTCAAGGTAACCGAACAATTATCAGCCCATCTAAGGAATATTTTCACTTGCGGTGCGCGGTCGATGCCACTTTCTGTTCGAATTCAGACAAAGCTCTTTTTATTTAATTTTTTTTGATGGTTGGCCCGGCTCCAAACCTACCCTTCCAAATTTAACCAGCGGGTCCCCGTATAGAAGAACGAAATAGATATATTCAGTACGACGGGCAAAACGGGATGCATATTAAAAGACTTAGTACAAAAGGATGAGGATCATTGGGGAACCTTTGTGCGGCGCAGAACAAAGAGGCGGAATGGCAAAACTGCCTCCCTCTCATGTCTCCTGATAACATGGCTCCAATCTGGCCAGGCAGGAGCCAACAATTTTGTATAAAGCCACAAAAAAAAAAACAGACATGAAACAAAATAACTATCCTTTATTTTTCTTACTTCTCTTGCTGAACGTCCTTTTGTAGTTTAGTTTAAAGAATCGGCGCACCCCGTTGACGGTGGAGAGGTCCGAGGCTGGCGTGGATTAGCAGCGTTAAGTGAGAAGTGCTCGTCTTCAGTTATGGGTGATGCCAACACGCCGCGTTACAAATTATCTGGTGCCTTCGTACGAGGAATAGATTATAGCTGGACAGTAGAGAATCCGGTACAAAAAAAACCCCTTAATTTATGTAATGTTCACAAATTTTTACATTTGGTGTAAACTGGAAAAAATTGAAAAAAAAACCCCACAAAAGATCCTACTTATTGGTAACAAGATTCTCTTTGTACTAATGGTCGGCACCCAATGTCTACTTGGCCATTGAGTGCTGACCACAAGGCTCCCACAGTGTACTTGGTCCTCGTTTAGCTCCATCCAACACCCCGTGTAAGTTTTTACTGATCTGACTGTATGACGATCAACTAGAAAAGTCAAAAGTTCCTAACCGTACAGGGGTAATCTTTGAAGGATCTGAAATGGAAGCAGCTGACAGGGACCCATGTGTCTGGCCCCCCTTGGTAGCGCAAGGTTTTGTGCTCGTAATTAAGTGTTCTAGTACGTCTACCAGGATGGAGAATGTTGCCCTATTCTCTTATACCAGGGGAAGAAAAAATGGTTGTACCGAGACAGAGAAGGGTTCATGTCAACAGTCATGAGACGTTTCTTGAAGGGTGCACAACAAAGGCTGTCGTTGCCCACGCCAACTCGAGCTTTCTCTAATAAAGTATGAAGATGTTCCATAAAGGAAGACTCTGCATGTATCTGTGTTAGGAAAGGCAGCTTTGGTCATTATTGGTACTGACCTGGTCTAAGGTCTAAATCTCGCCTTTATCCACCATCAAGGCCGTGCATTAATGATCACGTGTTAAAGCTGTGACGGGAAGGCAGAAGAGCTGCCCAATTTCCATACATAGGTAAGTCGCTATCATCGTAATCTCATTCTTTTTCAAGTCTGCGATCCCTTTAAGGGGTGGGAACCCTGGCATATGTAATCAAAATCCCAAATATTACGCTCTTACCCAGCAAACATTCTGAACTCGTAGAAAAGAGAGACATCAGGGGAGGAGAAAAGGGGCATCAAGGGTTTGGGGGCCAGAAAGAGACTGGACCAAGTAAACAGGGACACTCTCTGCAATGAAGGGGGTAACGCCAACAGTCTCGGGTGTCCAAGGGAGAACCGTTTGAATTCAATTAGAAATTTCAGGTGGGGCAAAAAGCAGTGCGAAGCCCCCACCGTATAACGAGCCAATTCCAAATTCTGATGTATATGTTGTGTTTCATTAAATCTCTCCATCGCGCTGAAATGACCTCTTTCATTTCCAGGAATTTATATCAACCGTCTCACAGCATCGTTAAATCAAAGGCATTTTTATCTCAAAGACCAAGCCTGGTAAATTCACGCCAACTCCTCGCTGCCTCTTCGTCTGCACGGCTGAAAATCGCAAACAATTTCAAAAGACTGCGGAATTTCCTGAAAAGTCACGGCTCAGAAATGGCATGAAAGGGGTTAAAGAAAAGAAAAAAAAAAACCTTGAATACAAGCGAAAGGTAACAACACAACTACAGGGGGGGATTTAACGGTAACTAAAAGGAAAAGGTTTTATTCTTATTGCAATTCCACATATAGCCAGTAGGTGGGTAATGTGTTTTGGGCCCCCCCCCCAGCAAGCTGTGTGGGAGGGGCCCTTCCCCATGTATATATTCTCTTTAGGCTTAAGACATGTTATAAAATGTGTGAAATTAGTGGCCAGACGTTACCCCTGCAAGGAGGAAGATCAAGTACTGAGATTAAAGCTGCTGTTCCACTTAGAACAGACATTTATTAGACCATCTAAGCAAATAAGCTTTAGATCTGTCGCATTAAAAAAGACTCACACGCTTTTAACATGCTTTTTTGGGTTTCTACGGTAACAACCTATCAGTGACTGTTTTTTGTGTAACATGACCATTAAGAATTCCCTTGGGGGGGGGGGAGGTATAAGAATAAGGAACGCTTTGCTATGGTCGTTATTTATGGAAGGGGTGGGCATTTGGTCCTTGCTAGTGTTGGGGTGTACGTGCACGGTGGGGCGAGTGGCGTTTTCGCTGTGTTAACAGATGGGTTATACCCACCGCGGACTGTGATATGTTGTAAATAATTACGGCCGGTTCTTTTCCGACCAAAATGGGATTGAGTTTACTGGATCAATAAACAAGCTGTTACAATTGATCCCTGATCTGCTAAAAATAGGCATCTCTCCTTTTAATAAACAATCTGTATGTTCTCCTTATTATTAAGTTATCTCTCCGTTGCCAGGTTGCTGATTGCTGCTGATTGGTTCAGGCGGCCTTAGAAAGGGTGAGAAGTTCAGGACAGGAGAATAAGATCATTCTGGCTTTGCCGCAGGCTGCCACTGATCTCCGCTCCCCAATGGTAAATGTTTAAACCAATTATCTCCAAAGCAATTCCACTGACTGACATCCTAAAAGCAGAAGAGATCATCCAAGATGTTGCCCCCAAGGAGCTTACAGTCTTGTGACTGAGTTTGAGACTTATGTTCTTGCAATGTAGGAAAAGCTTGTGGCCTGGATTTAGGATAGAAGACCTTGACCCTGGCCACTTATAACCTTATGTTAAATGGAAGTGAATGTTCCAAAGAGCTTACAATCTATTGACTAGATAACGTTAATTTAATAGAAAGCACGGCCATGAAGGGCTTACAGTCTAATGGTATAACAGGGATCCTGGCCATATACATATATTACATCTGAGGGATTACTAGTATACCTTACCTTGAGATGTTTTCAATCACTAATGGTAGCAACCAACTGGTTCTAATAATGGTCCTTATGGGAACCCTGACTTGTAAGAAGGTAAAGATATTCCGAATGAAGTCACCTGTATTCAAGCAGGGATTCCAGCTGTCATATAGCAGAGAGAAAAGCAACAATCGGAATTCTCAGCTATCCTTAAACATTAAGGAGTCATCTCCACACCCTGAGAATCTGCCCACTTACCCCAAAACCCCACTAACAGCTCCTAGGTAAAACATGACAATATCTAAACCACCATACTATTCCAAAAAACAAACAAACAAAAAAACACCTTACAGAAACCACTCCTAGAGCTGACTCTCTCTTCTCACCCTTCTTTGAGAAAGAGTCTTATACACCACTGCCCGTACAATAATTCAAATAAGCCAAATTAATTAATTAATACAATTAGAACACAAACATGGGGGGGGGTCGCCCTCCTGCTCTCATGTGGGTTCCTCGCAAACATAGGGTTAATCTAATCACATTTACCCCAAAAAATTAAAATCCCTTCATTCAAACCTTTATCCAGAATTCAAACAGGTGGTCTCCAAACCTGCTTGCACTGGATTCTGGACACATTGTAATGCTGAATAATAATAATAATAATAATAATAATAATAAATAACTATTTTTACAACAAATATAAATCTGTTTCGTGTTAACTGCAAAACATAAAATATATTGCCTCTCTAAACACCTCTTTACAGTTAAGGCTTATATTATTCATTAAAAATACAGATATCGATTTAGAAATATAGGAGCACATTCTGTTAATGCGACAGGTGCCTTCGATATTTTAATATATATATATATATATATATATATATATATATATATATATATATATTAAACTCTATATAAATATATAAAACACCCGCTTCTAAAAAAAATCGCTTCTGGTTAACAAGCTCCCAAAAAATTCAGCCATAAAAAAAAAAAAATGATATATATATATATATATATATATATATATATATATATATCATTATTTAATTTTTAAAGAAATATTAAATATAAAAAATGTAAAAAAAAAAAAAAGGTAAAATACTTACCATCTGTCTGTGTCTCTGTGCAAGGCTGGAATATAACACTGTACACATATTACATCTGCCCCTTGATGCCAACACCCATCCACAGCTGATACACACTGTCTGTGTGTGTGTGTGTGTGTGCGTGTGTGTGTGCGTGTGTGGGCGAACCACACGCAGGCAAATGTTATCCAAGGCTCCGACGATAAAGCGGTGGCCTTGGGGTGTGTGTGTGACTGGCAGCTATGTAGGATAGAGGTCTTAATCAGCCTAACGATAGGCTCCCATCATGGGTGAGCTTGAATGCAACTGATGTCATCTTTTGATTCCACAATAAAAGACTTTCACGATTTCTGGCCTCAGCGGAGGAGGAGACAGAGAAGACGATGCTGATTAACCCCGTCGTCGCCAACCAGGCTTTCTTAACGTAGAACACCCGCTTTTTTTTTTTATATCTATTTAACATTTTTATTGACAGAAGGAAGAAACATAAGTCACAGTATATAAGCGGATGGTATCTGTCGAGATTTTTCTTTTCAAATTTTTTTTTCTTGAGATTGTGTACGATAAGTAATGGTACAGAGAACACCCACTTTTTTTTTTAACGCTTCCTTTGCCCAGGACACCCGGCGGCGTCTTCGTGTAACATAAAAAATTACCAATTCTCTTGTTATCGAGATCTTTCGATCAAGGCGTTTTGTTTTTACCCAAAAAATGAATTAATTAAAAAATTATAAAAAAAAAAAATGGGGGCTTTCAACAGCATTCACCATCCAACCTGTAGCGTTCCGATCCACTTCCATGACGAGCGTTCGTGGGTACGGCTTGCAAATGGACGGACATATCAGCGTTAAGGAGGGTGAAGATTGATTAGGTCACAATCCGCTCAATGTCTATGGCACAGTCTACATGTTTCATACATGACGTGGAGGGTGTACGTTTCAGCCAAGTTACATAAGTATCACGTGGCTTTTTAATCTTTGGACAAATCAAATTTTTCCGGCTTAAACCGATAGAGGTTCGTTCTACCGCGGCCTAGACAAAATACTAGAACGCAAACCCATGCCGGTAGGGACAAGCCGGTAGCATAGTCTTCCTAGCAATGTGAGGTCCACCTGCGCCAACACGAATTGCAAAATATTGGTATGTAAAATTGACGTATCTACGTGGGTAATGTTTCCCCGAGCCGGCTGGGAGGGTTCTAAGACTAGAACATCCATGGTAGAGACGAGTGGTTGTAGACTCTCATCGTCTTCCGCTAGAGCGCTGGAATCTGGAATGTATTGCTTCTATGCATTGAGTTCCATCCAACTCACACTTTCTACCTTAATACCACCCACTGTCGTTCCTCCTAAAAATGTGGCCCCCAAAAATGTTATGAATCCCTTTAGCGGGGGATTCAAAGCTCCTGTAGCTACTGATAACTAGAATGGGGTCCTTCATGGAGCACAAAGCCACGGGGCAGATCCTGTAGCATGCGTGCCTAGTTATACTTACATTTTTTCCAATTTTATAAAATATATATATATTTTGTTTACAGATGTTTGTACCTATATTAGTAAAGGTGCTGTTCCACTTAGACAAAACAATCTGCTTACAGAAGACCTCACTATCCACTTTGGGACTTTTTAATAGCAAATCTAATATCAAAACAAAATAAAACCTACGTGGAGTGAATTTGCTCTCAAAATCTTGAATTTTTCGGATGCAATGAGCGGCAAAGCATCATGAGTGGCATCATTCCCCATGACCTGCGTGTAATCTCATTATCCCGTCAACGGGTTCACGGCCAGAATTATCGGTCTCCGTGACTCTAGGGGGTGTATGACATTAACTTCTACGTGGGGCCACCCTACGCTCGCACACTAAAAATAACTATTAATAATGAGCGGAATTTCTCGTAGTGCGAACTGTAAGATTAAAAAGGCAAGAGGTCTCATTTCCTGTAAGTAATAATGAAGAGATGGCTTCATGTGGATCAAGATAATGGTCTGAGGAAGGATAGTAACCGGGCAATGTATAATGAAGTATGACCAAAGGAGTGGTCCACGGAGGCAGGGATACAAGTGCTTCAGTCAACTTAAAGGGAACGTAGCAAAACTAAATAGCTTCTTAAAATAACAAATAGGTTCATAGTTCCTAAGTGTCCTGTTGTTGTGGGACCCGCCCAACAAACAGTGGGGGGTAATGGGCTGATGTCCACTGAATGGCCCAAGGAGCGGTAAAATCAGTGAAGACCTCCAGAGGAGTGCTGCGAGGTGGCTTGCCATGCCCACAGCCCCACCCACTCCCACCTCTGGACCTGCCCACACCCACACCCACTCCCACCTAAGGCCCTGCCCATTCCTCTAGCTACACCCAACAACGCCGGCAAAACACCTGAAATATTGTGGGGCATGTTCCCGACTAGAAACGCTCCCATTGTAGGATGTCACATGACTTTTGGCTCCACCCACTACTGCCAGATCTCCCTGTGGTAACTGCTTTATGGCAGAACATAGCAACCTATTTTCAAGTAATTTCTTTAGAGACCTTCATTAGCTAAATCTACCTGGGAGGGGGCATTCTCCGTTCTAGACTGCCCGTCGGCAAATATAGGAAATATACCAAAATTACCTAAACAACATTTTTACAACATGTAAAGTGTTTAAAGTCTCCCAAGATGAAAATCTTAGTCCGAAGTCTCTTTTTATAAACAAAATTCCCAGCGTCTGCTTAAAGTCAAACAGCGTTACGATATTGGTTTATAAACATATTATAAACATATTAAATTGCAGGTTCTAGGTGGCGGCTTTCAGATATATTTAGAACACGTAATCAATTTTGCATCCTTGTTCCGATGCCGGGACGTGGGCTCGGATCTTCCTGAGCTGCTTTGTATAACGAGCAGAGCTAATTAGTGCACGCAGTAGGGGTAATCAATAGATATGACTTATCGCAGGTCTAATCTCTGTTTATGAAGCACCGAGTGGTAAAGTTCTCTCTGGAATAAGCCAGGCGACCCCAAACACAAACAGGGGCTTTTTTGTGGATTCTAGCCCCGGCTGCGTGTGTGTACGGAGCTTGGAGGATAATCCGTCTAATGGAGGACTCCCAGAGTCCAGAGGAACTGTATTCACCTCTCATCATACCTAGGAGCTCGCCAGGTTCGACCCAGAATCCACAGGGAAAGCCCTGCTTTCCCGGGTTCAGTTTGACCACGCCCACTCCCCACCCAGTTTCTGCCTCACTCCCCACCCACTAAAGATTGTCTTGGGCTAGACCTGCCCCTGTGCATGCTAGCCCCACCCCTTCATTGAACCACACACCCTGAAGAGGGAGCGCTTCAGGTTGCCTACTCTGGGAAGTTCCTAATAATATTCAGATCCTTACTATGGTGGCCATCCATGACGCATGTCCTGCTCGGCATGCACCTAGCAGCACACCATGGTTTACAGCCCTCATGGCACGCAAAAGAGGAGGGGCTTGATTGATAACCACACCCACTCCTGGCTATGCACCACCCATCATGCCCTCTTCCCCCATTTCTCATTTAGCCAGCAGTAGCGCGTGCGCCTGGGGTTGCGTGGAACATTAATCCTTTCCCGTATCCACCACCCCTTCCATAAAATCAAATCCTTGTTCGTTATGTTCCAATACTAAGCTCATCCTAAACCTTGCGCAGGATTTGTTTTACGTCCCTTGAACCTTGCAGCTTGCCACCGGATTAGTCTTTTGTCAATTGTGTTCTGCTTCGCCAAGCGGCCGTATAAAGCCAGTTTTCGCTCCGAAGATCACAAGGATTATTTCTTTCATGCAATCTTTTTTTTTTTATTTTGTAGATTATACCGTAGAGATCAAAATATCCTCGAGGTACAAAAAACAGAGCAGACGGGCTGCGCATGCTGCCGATACACATAGAATAGGGACAATTATTTTACCAATGTATCACTGTGGCACCCATAGGGTTAAACCCCCCCTTTTTTTGTTGCTGTAAAGGGGTAAAAGTGCCCATCCCTGTCCATTATCTTTCAAGTGGGATGAACAAGCCGTGATCAGACCCTAAGAACCCATTATCTGCTTATTCCGCAGACCAGAAAGAGTCCTTTAAAAAAAAAATAAAAAAAAATAATTTAAATAAATTCAAAAAATAACTAAAATAGGAGGGATGTGATTGGGAGTTGTTTAACCCCTTTGGCACCAACACAGCTAATGAAAATCTGGTTTGTGGGTTTCTTTGGCCACGTACGTGGGTTAATACATATAATTATGTTGAGATACGCGAAGCAGATAGTATCACGACGGAAAGGGGCAGAGATTTCTATGGAAACAGAAAGCTTTCATATGGCGGACGGGGGGAGACGCACTTAGCATAATAACACAAAGAACACACCATTTTTGTGTTTTACAATAGAAAATTCGCATGGGATTATACAGGAGGAATATCTCATTTTTTTAACGCATTTTTCTTTTGTTCCCGAAAAATTTGACGTATTATGTTTATAAAGAAAAATGTAAAAAATAGAAAGCGAGCATGTTGTGGCCACGCTATAGATCGGTGTTAAGTATCACAGCGCTTGGTTTAAGACAAGGGGCAAAAACATTGGGCTATGGAAGCTTAACAAAACTATTTCATGCATGGGTTTTCTTTGGGGGGGTTATATAGACATTGATGGGTAAAACAGGTTAAATGTAACTTTATTTCCCACTATAAGAAAGAAGAGACTGACCCGGAGACTCCGGGGTAAACCAGGAGAGTTCCCACATATGATGTTAGGGTGTTTACAGAATAAAATGAAATATATACAGTATATAACATACCCCCCTCTCTTATTTTCTCTCCCTCTCTCTTATTCTTTTTTTTTATATTCTCTCTTCTCTTTTTCTCTCTCTCTCTATTTTTCTCCCTGTCTTTTCTTTTCTCTCTTTCTTACCCCCCCTCTCTTATTCTCCCCTTCTCTCTTGTTCTCCCCTTCTCTCTTGTTCTCCCTCTCTCTCTTATTCTGCCCCCTCTCTTGTTCTCCCTCTCTCTCTTATTCTGCCCCCTCTCTTGTTCTCTCTCTTATTCATTCTCTCTCTCTTATATTCTCTCGCTCTCTCTCTTTCATTCTCTCTCTCTTTCTCTTTCATTCTCTCTCTCGTATTCTCTCTCTCTCTTATTCTCTTTCTCTCTCTCTCTCTCTTCACTGATTTGATTTCCCTGAAGCTTCCCAGCTTACAATGTATATTATAAATCACTGCTTGAGCACAGGTGAGGTGAGCAGTCAGCTAAACCGCTGCTGCCATGTTCATGCAATGAAGCTAGCAGTATACAGCTTTTTGGTTTTAATCATTATGACTGTTTTGGAGTTACTTAGCTGAGAAGTACGGGGTATTTTACCCCTGGGAAGTATGCGTCTAAATGGGTGAGGCAGTTTACTGGAAGGCCCGATTCATGGGGGGGGGGCCGGAAGAAAGAAGAAACGAGGAAAAGTGGACGAAGAAAGATGACATGGGGAGAAGACAGAAGAACAACAAAAGTCATTGAGAGAGAAAGCATGAGTGAGAGTATAAGAGAGCATAAGAGTGAGAGTGTTATTCAAGGACCGGCTGTACATTGCTTATTAAAATGCATAAGTCCCAACAGTCTTGGTTTTCACAGGACAGTACCGATTTTTAGCCACTGTCCCTGTTATCTATCCCATTGTCCCACGTAGGCTGGTTAGGGAGATCCTCGGCTTTCCTCTGACTAGCCCTGGAAGGTGATAAGCCAGTCTGGGGCACCAGCAAATTGCTCTGCATACTAAGGGATGCTGTTTTTGTGAAAATGACTAAAACATAATAGAAATATCTGATTAAAATGTTACTTCCAGCAGTGCGAGCTGTGCAGATTAACTCAGTAGGGGAAATGCCACCATATATCGATGATCATTAAATCCGTGGATGACTGATAATAAGTTATGCGGAAACCCACCAAGGGGCTTCTCATATATCTGTGCCACAGGGTAATTGCATTGTCCGAAGCAAAAAAAAATGCCCCATCAATTCTTCTGCAGGGTATTTTGTTGTTATTTTGCCCGAATAACACAATATTAGAAACATTATCCTTATTTTTAATGATCAGCGGCTGCTGGAATAAAAAAAATTTTTTTTGGGGGGGGGGGGGGCGGTAGAAATATTTTGGTCCTTGTGTCTCTAATAAATAATTACCCCCGAAAAGAAATAACATTTGGGTAAAGTATTCAAACTGTAAAACTGTTACTGTTTTTATTTACTAATATAATGACATTGTTATGCACGCTATCCATGTAAAAGGCATGTATGCCCTCTCTGAATTCTATGGTTTGACATATATAGTATTTTTGTATCTGAACATTATGTGTTAAAGTGTAAGTATGTATTGTTAGAGTTGCTGTATTTGTATATATATATATCTATGGTAAAATTACTGAATGTGTTGTTTTAGAGTGGTTCCATATAACTATATGTGAGTCAGGAGGAAGCAGGCATCACATTCCAATGGCGAGAGTACAAGGCTGTCTGCCTGATGACATAATGGTAGTGTGACTTCCCTAGTATATACAGGTTCTTTGGTTCGAACCCTGATGGCCTCTCTATTCCGTGTAAGTATTTTGCAGTGTATATATTTATTTATATATGGTATTGCTGTATCTAGTGTTTTCGAGGCTCCCTTATTGTTAGTGTGAGTATATATATTGTTACAGTTGCTGTGTGTATATGTAGGTTGTTAGAGGGACTGTATGTAATGTTTTAGAGAGGGTATATATTAGTATATGTGAGGAGAAAGCAGGGTCATTTTTCCACAGCGAAAGACACTGACCGGCTGCTTGGTGGTGGAAAGGTAAGGAAACCTGCCTGAAATGCAAAGGAACGCTGGTTCGAATCCTGTTGGTTCCTCTGTAATGTTAATGTATATAAAGTGTATATATTATTTTAGTAGGGACATATAAGTATATGTGAAGCAGGAGAAAGCAGGGTCAGTGGCGGATCTACCGGGGTCGCAGGGGTCGCAACTGCGACCGGGCCCCGGCGGCAGGGGGGCCCAAGCCAAGGGGCCAACCGAAATCTTTTTTACGTTTTTTTTTTTTTAATAAGGCAGGGGCGTCCAACATGCGGGCCAAATGCGGCCCGCGAGACCTCGAGGTGCGGCCCGCGTAAGATCGGCAGCCAGGGCAACCGATCTTACACGAGCCGCACCTCAAGCCCTGCTACTTACTTGTGGGAGGGTCTTCTGGACAGCACAGAGGAAGCGGTGTTCACGTGACATCCTACTTCCTCTGTGCTTTAGCAGAGAAGGCAGAGGGAGGCCGCGCCCCCTGCTGAAGTCTGTTAGCGGCATCGAAGGGAGATGCAGTGCAGGTAAGGGGGTGGGGAGGGTGTTTGAATGAGTGTGTGTTATTGAGGGAATGAATCTGTGAATTAATGATTATATGAATAAATGAGTGTGTGAGTGTGTGTGTGATAGCATGGATGTGTAAGTGCTGGAACCTAGGCATGATGGGACTGTGATTGCTGTTAGCAATCACACTCCTATCATGCCAAGTCAGCCAGTACATGCTGAAACCTGGCCAGCTGCCCCCCTTGTGTAGTGATGCTGCCAGCAGTATGGGGTCTGCACTTACAGCCACCCTGTACCAGCATGTACTGGCTGACTTGGCATGATAGGAGTGTGATTGCTAACAGCAATCACAGTCCCATAATGCCTAGGTTCCAGCATTTACTGCTTGGGGGCCCTTAACAGATTCTCGCACCCGGGCCCTGAGGCGTCTAGTTACGCCCCTGAGCAGGGTCATATATCCACGGCGAGAGAGCACGATTGGCTGTCTGGTGGCGTGAAGGTTAAATAATCTGTTTGATGTAAAACGGGTCGTTAGTTCGAATCCCTGCAGAGACATCATGGTATCAGTGTCCATGTAAAGTTTTAGAGCAGGCGCATATGAGTATTATTTGCATGTCAGGAGAAAGCAGGGTCATATATCCACAGCGAGAGAGCGTGATCGGCTGCTCGGTGGCGTAAAGTTACCTGCCTGACTTAAAAAGGATCGGTGGTTCGAATCCCCATAATGACTTCTGCGTGTAAGTATGCGGTGTGTGCGTGTATGGTGTTAAAGTGGATATGTGTATCACCACCCCAACATCAAACACTTACATATTATTATTATCTGCTCCACATTTGCATACAACGAATAAATGTGGTTTAATATCCATGGATCCAGAATGAGCCGGCTGTGCCGTAATGCTGAAAAGGTGGTTGTCAGGACTCGGGTGATCAGGTCGGGTAGGAGCCCATATGCAGGGGATACTTGGGGTTCGGTCTGTAACCCACAGCGCACAATTATACAAACAAAGACACCACAAGCAGAAATCCAGGTAATGCGATGTATTGTATGTATATAACAAGACAAGCAAATAAGGGTAATACAGTCTGTAAGCAAGAAACCGGACGTATGGCAAAATAAATACCGGTAATAAGTCTTTTGGCAGGGAGCCCGCTTGGAAGGGCACAGAGCCCGCTCGGAAGGGCACAGAGCCCCATTAAGCATAACTGCCCCCAAATTAACCCTAAACACCCCATTAAGCATAACCGCCCCCAAATTAACCCTAAACACCCCATTAACCATAACTGCCCCTAAATTAACACTAAAGACCCCATCAACCATACCAATTTATTAGGTAATTTGTCTGGAGTACATGCAATTAATTTAGGGGCAGATATGGTTAATGGAGTATTTAGGGTTAATTTCAGGGGCCGTTATGGTTAATGGGGTCTTTAGGGTTAATTTCAGGGGCCGTTATGGTTAATGGGATCTTTACGGTTAATTTCAGGGGCAGTTATGGTTGATGGGGTATAAGGGTTAATTTAATTAATTTAATAAAGTTAACTGTAGGTGCAGTTATAGGTAAAGGGGGGCAAACTCAGGGGAATCTAAATCCTGGGGGCAGTGTGAACATTATTAATGTATTTATTTATAAAAGTATGGTATCAGTAATATTCTCTGAATGATTCGAATCTCTGTAAGATCCGGATCCTTGTAAGATCCGGATCCCTGTAAGATTCGAATCTTTTGAATAATTTGAATCATTCGAATCTTCGGATCATTTGAATCATTCGAATCTTCGGATCATTCGAATCTTTGAACGACTCTCTGACTCTGAGTCATCGTTCCTGTGTGAATTAATGAGCTGTAACCTGACCCCAGAGTCTGTGTCTGAGTGCTCTGCAGATGACTCACAGCTCTAGGATCAGGTTACAGCTGCATGATTCACAGACTGAACCGTTACAAATGAATCGTTCAGTCTAGTGAACCGATTCATCCGGATCACTAAAAAGAACCGGATCAAATGAGCGATTCGTTCATGATCCGGACATCACTAAGTGGTAAGGCTTGTTTCATGGAGCGGCTGGAGTAAAATGTTTGGTGTTTCTGTGTCTGAGAAACTGCAGTTCTCTCAATACATTGTTTTACTCCATCATTGGTGATATGTTTTTTCTTTGGGAGTGGTTATAAAATTGCCCTTTCAACTAGCTTTACTGCCATGGAATTAACATTTTATGCTGTAAAAGGCTTTTCAACTGTGAGGGAGGGGGTAGTGTCCATGTGGCTGAGGAACTACACTTCCCACATTGCACTGCTTTAAGCTTGCAAAGTATCAGAGGAAATGAATGTGGGGTTGGTGGTGTTTGCCATTTCAATCAGATTTACTGCGAAGGAATGGTTTGGGTGCTGTAGAAGGCTTTTCACCTGTGGAGGATGGCACGTTTGCTTAGCTTGCATGTTGGGGAAGCAACTCCCATGAAGCAATGCGTTTTCCGGTGTATTAAGCATTTATTGAATGAAATCACAACTTGAATGTTTTAGGCTTGCATAAATATTGTGGAAATTTATTTTTGTGTTTTACTGACCCAGGGGCCACTAATTGCCCAGCCTTGGAGTTTATTGGTTGATTAGCTGACTCAAGGCGGTTTGCCTCTGGGCCAGTCCTTGCAGGGTGTCAGGGCTGCGTTAATCAACATGTAGCTGTATTTAATCAATCTTATATTCTGTGTAATTTAGCGGATGCACATAAGCTTTCTCTGTATCTTCTTCCCTGTTTTCAGGCTGATGTGGGTTTGGGGATTGGCTCTACCTCACAGAGCATGAGCCAATCTGTTTAGCCAGCTCCATAAAGTGTGTTACTGACTGATTTAACAATACATCGTACAGGGTCAGCTCTCCACTTTTTAAATCAGAAACTCGCTGTGGTCGGCCTTAATATTACAAATTTTACTGTTCCTGCTCCATTCTGTTAGTCTTCTGGTTGCCATGTTGCAGAACTCTGTGACCTGCATTAGAAGACTGCCTCTGATCATAGGATAAGGGGATTTACTAAACAGCATATTGGGATGATTGGCTGCGATGCTCAGCACTATCAATAGGTGTCAGTACACATTTTACACTCATGGTAAATCAAAGTATGTTTTTTTAGGTAGTTATTGATACTAAGTTGCCACAAATACATTGCGAAAAGAAGCTGCAAATGTTTAACTATTTACTTGCTGAAATATATACAGTTTTATAACGGAATCATGGTAAATGCTATAGAAATAACAGAAAAATGTTATGTAATCAAAATATTGATTTAATATGGTACATGAATGTGCAAACACCATATTTTACCTGTTTTGATTGGCACAATATGGGAATATGGGCATTTTATTATTTTTACATGGGGATTATGGGTGGAATATTATAGTTACACATGCTAAGGAACATATTTGACCCATTTCTGATCAGAATATGGGTATAACATTTTTTTTTTACATGGGGAATATGGGTGGAATATCATAGTTACAGATGCCAAAGAAACAAATTTTGCCTTTTTCTGACAGGAATACGGGAGTATTATTATTTTTACATGGGGATTATGGGTGGAATATTATAGTTACACATAGTTCCACCCATAATCCCCATGTAAAAAAAATATACCCATATTCTTATCAGAAACAGGTCAAATGTGTTCCTTAGCATGTGCAACTATAATATTCCACTCATAATCCCCATGTGAAAATAATATTCCCATATTCTTATCAGAAACAGGTCAAATATGTTACTTAGCATGTGCAACCATGATATTCCACCCATAATCCCCATGTAAAAAAAGATTATACCCATATTTTTATCAGAAACAGGTCAAATATGTTACATAGCATGTGTAACTATAATATGCCCCCCATAATCCCCATGTAAAAAGAATAAAATTCCCATATTCTTATCAAAAGAGGTCAAACGTGTTCTTTGGCATCTGTAACCATGATCTTCCACCCATATTCCCCATGTAAAAATAATAATATTCCCATATTCTTATCAGAAACAGGTCAAATATGTTACTTAGCATGTGTAACTATAATATTCCACCCATAATCCCCATGTAACAAAAATATTATACCCAGGGCCGGCCTTTGGGGTGTGCGACCTGTGCGACCGCACAGGGCGCCACACTCCAGGGGGCGCTGCCGTGGGGTCCGCCGCTGCCGCTGCGGGGTCCGACGCCACCGTAGTGTACCGCTGCCACCAGCAGCGTACCTAGCGGGGGGGGGGGCGGTCCGCACCGGGTGCCGCTCATCAGGGTGGCACCCGGCACCCCTCCAGAGACGGACAGTAATGTCCGCCGCTGGAGGAGCAGGCTCGCAAGGGAGCGGTATCGGAGGTCTTTAACAGACCTCCGGCTCCCTTGAGTGATTTTAAGACGGTTCAAGGATCTCCGAGACCGCTCCCTTGTGATCCGCGCGGCAACAGCTGCTGTGCGCCGGGATTTGTTGTCAGATCCCGGCGCACAACACTGAAGCCGCGCCCACCGCTGTCCGTGCCCTCTGACCCGGAAGAAGACAGAAGAACTGAAGAAGAGGAGCGAAGAGAAGGAAAAGGAGCTGTAAGGAGAAAAGAGGAAAGGTAGGAAAGCATTCAGTGAGAGTGGATTGGTGTATGTGTGGATTGGTATGTATGTGTGGATTGGTATGTATGTGTGGATTGGTATATATATGTGGATTGGTACGTGTGTGAGAGTGATGGGTGTTATGCTGTACCATTTCCAATGTCTTTTTCATGATCTAATTATGCTCTAAAAGTACATCATAACTCCCATCATTCTATGCTGTTCCATACAGTGGCAGAGCTGGGAGGCAGAGGCCTTGCACCCCCACCGCAGGACTCCTCAAAGGTAAGTGAACTTCAAAGAGGGAAAGGGTAGATAGGGAGAAGGGAGTGAGACAGGGGAAAGGGGGTAGACAGGGAGAAGGAAGTGAGAAGGGGTAGATAGGGCAATCATACTCCTATCATGCCAAATCTGCGAGTACATCCTGGAATCTGGGTATGCCTGGGCATGATAGGAATGTGATGGCTGTTAATTATATATATATATATATATATATATATATATATGTTGTTATTTAATTGTTTTGTCCTATTTTGGTGTGTTACTTACTTTAAATAAAAGTGTTAGATTTTTTTATGGTGTGGGGGGGTCATATTCGGTTTTGGCCAGCTAAATACTGCATTTTCGGTTTCAGTCCAGAATTCGTTTTGGTGCATCCCTACTACTAAGCCAGACAATGAAGTGGTAGGCCTACACCACATCAATGTTTGGCGTAGTATATAGTGATTGGGGTTTTGTTACAAGTTTTTATTCCTTTCTTTTTTTGGGATGGGGGGGCGCCAGAGGAGTAGTCCGCACAGGGCGCCAGAACACCTAAGGCCGGCTCTGATTATACCCATAGTTTTATCAGAAACAGATCAAATGTGTTCTTTGGCATCTGTAACCATGATATTCTGCCCATAATCCCCCATGTAAAAATAATAATATTCCCATGTTCTTATCAGAAATGGGTCAAATGTGTTCCTTAGCATGTGTAACTATAATATTCTACCCATAATCCCCATGTAAAAATAATAATACTCCCATATTCCTGTCAGAAAAAAACGTCAAATTTGTTCCTTGGCATCTCTAACCATGATATTCCACCCATAATCCCCATTTAAAGAAATATTTATAGCCATATTCTTATCAGAAACAGGTCAAATGTGCTCCTTAGCATGTGCAACTATAATATTCCACCCATAATCCCCATGTAAAAAAAATATTCCCATATTCTTATCAGAATAGGTCAAATATGTTCCTTAGCATGTGCAACCATGATATTCCACCCATAATCCCCATGTAAAAAAAATATTATACCCATATTCTTATCAGAAATGGGTCAAATGTGTTATTTAGCATGTGTAACTATAATATTCCACCCATAATCCCCATGTTTAAAATATATATTCCCATATTGTGCCAATCAAAACAGGTAAAATATGGTGTTTGCACATTCATGTACCATATTAAATCAATATATTGATTACATAACATTTTTCTGTTATTTCTATAGAATTTACCATGATTCCTTTATAAAACTGTATATATTTCAGCAAGTAAATAGTTAAACATTTGCAGCTTCTTTTTGCAATGTATTCATTGCAACTTAGTATCAAGAACTACCTAAAAGAACATACTTTGATTTACCATGAGTGTAAAATGTGTACTGACACCTATTGATAGTGCTGAGCATTGCAGCCAATCATCCCATCATCCCCAATATGCTGTTTAGTACATCCCTAGGATAAGTCTTCATGGTGGATACTAGGTTGAGTTTAAATTCAGCATTAACTGATTTGTCTTTCAGGGAGGCTGGGCCACCTCTTATGGGAATGCCTCCACGAGCACCCCCATTTGGCGCCATGAGTAAGTTGCATTTTTTTTTAATTTACATTCATGCTCCTAGATTCCGTTTTAGAGCTCTGTTTTTCCTCTGCTCCAAGATGGCGTGCTAAAGATGCTGCTCCTCTTCGACCAATCGTTGAGCAGGTTGGTTATTTTCTTAGCTTCTGTACAGTTTGCTGCCGTGAGTAAACCTATAGCAAAAGTTTGTGTGGCCTTTAAAGAGTTTAACAGCACTGCTAATTGTTTCTAATGCTGTCTTGGTTATGAGGCGAGTTAAGCCTGGCCGAGCAGGTGGCCTCTGCTATTGGCTGTGCCATATGTACGATAAAATTGCTCCCCCGCCCTGTATGCTAGGCAAAGCTTTATCCAGCAACGAAGCATATGACACCATTTTATACGTAACCCCTATATACACCTTCTTTGTAAAAATGCACCTCATGTGGCAGAGCTTGACAGACCATGTAGATGTTTGTTTGCTGACAGGGATTGCAGATGAGTGGTTAGTGTTGCTGTGTTAATTAAGAATGGGGGGGGGCAGCTCACTTGTATAGTGCACTGGCACCAACTCTCTCTCTCTTACGCAGTGCACTGGCACCCACTCTCTCTCTCTTACGTAGTGCACTGGCGCCCACCCGCTCTTTTGCACACTGCACAAGTGCCCGCCCGCTCTTAGACAAATCCACCCACCCCCACTCAGTCTAGTGTCATGCGCTAACAGCTCGCACTCAGTGTTCCTGCAGGTAGGTCCATTGTAACTGCTTTGCACAACAACTGTTCTTTAAACAAAACCCCCATTTGGGCTTTAGATGTTCTTGGTGGTATAGATGTCTGGTGAACAACCCACTTTCTGCCCTTTCACAGGTCACCCAGGAATGCCACCAGGCATGCACCCTCCACCTCTGATGCTACAACGGCCCGGCCAGACCACCTCCATACGGATACCAGCGTGGCCCTCTGCCCCCACCCCGGCCTGCTCCACCTCGGGGTCCCATGAGGCTCCCCATGTCCCAATGAGCAGGAGACAGACCTTTCAGCTCTGCATGTTTTACACATCTTCACATGGACAGGTCTACTTTATTTCTTACCTTCTTTACCAAGTCTGTTTACAAAGAGCGGCGGAACCCAGCAGTCGAGAAGAATTCAAGCCATTACAGATTTACATTCCACGCCAAGGAAGCAAGGCGTTTCCCTAGAGATGTGTTAAACATGCAAACCGCTTGTTTTCTAATTTTGTTAATTTCTGTTAAGCATGTTTTTATAAATGGTAGATTGTAATAAAGAAATGGTTGCCTGTTTAACTTATGTTTTATTAAGCACCAACACCTACATGCTCACTGGCTCTAGCACCACCTACTCAGTTACCTGTGACAGCGCTGACACCCACCCACTCGGTTACTCCATGACACTGCATGCTAACAGGGAACTTATGCGCCCACCAGACGTCCACCCACGGGGGAACTTATGCGCCAACCAGACATCCACCCACCAGGGAACTTTTGCGCCCACCAGGGACCAAATGCACCCACCAGGGACCAAATGCACCCACCAGGGACCAAATGCACCCACCAGGGACCAAATGCACCCACCAGGGACCAAATGCACCCACCAGGGACCAAATGCACCCACCAGGGACCAAATGCACCCACCAGACATCCACCAACCAGGCAACGTCTGCAGCGACCAGACATCCACCCACCAGGCAACGTCTGCATCGGCCAGACACCCACCCACCAGGGAACTGATACACTCTGCTACTGTCTCTTACGCTCTGTTACTGTCTCTTACACTGTCTTACACTCTGTTACTGTCTCCTATTCTTTGCTACTGTCTCCTATACTCTGTTACACCCTCTTACACTCTACTACTGTCTTTCACTCTGTTACACTCTCTTACTGTCTCTTACACTCTGCTACTGTCTCTTTCACTCTGATACTGTCTCTTTCACTCTGATACTGTCTCTTACACTCTGTTACACTCTCTTACACTCTGCTACTGTCTTACACTCTGCTACTGTCTTACACTCTGCTACTGTCTTACACTCTGCTACTGTCTTACACTCTGCTATTGTCTCTTACACTCTGCTATTGTCTCTTACACTCTGCTACAGTCTATAACACTCTCTTACTGTCTCTTACACTCTCTTACTGTCTCTTACACTCTCTTACTGTCTCTTACACTCTCTTACTGTCTCTTACACTCTGTTACTGTCTCTTACACTCTCTTACAAGCTGTTACACTCTTTTACACTCTGCTACTGTCTCTTACGCTCTGTTACTGTCTCTTACACTCTACTACACTCTCTTACACTCTGTTACACTCTGCTACTGTCTCTTACCCTCTGCTACACTCTCTTAAACTCTGCTACTGTCTCTTATATATCTCTTATATATATATATATATATATATATATATGTGTGTGTATGTATGCATGTATGTATGTATGTATATGTAAGAATGCAAAAAAAAACAGACTGTTGCAGAATCTCCTAATACCTTTTTTATTGGACTAACAGTATTAAAAATAATAGATGAGCTTTCGGGAGTCCTCCCTTTATCAAGTCAAAAGCATTTCTGACCGAGCAAGTGAAAAACAAATTTTAAAATAACCAGTGCATGTTCTGATACAGGGGTTAAAACAACAAGGTAGAGAATTTGCAGACAAAAAACTAAGAGGGTCGTAAATAGTGGCATATACTGCACAGATAAGGCTGGGGGGGGAGCAGGGGGGAGCATGTAGGAGAGAGAGAAAAAAAAAAGCCACAGGTTATAGGAAGTTTTGATAGTGTGCTAAGAAGCTCAAATCCACATTAAGTCCTCTGTTTTTACAATCATAAAAATGTATCATTTTGGCTTAAAATGTCTTTCTTTCTCGGGTGTTTTTGAATTGACCTCTGTGTTTTGATTTTAAGGTCATATATAGAGTGACCGGTTTGGGTAAAGTGGCGCCCAACTGGAGTGCAGAAGTTTTCTTCATCATGATGGTTGATGGAGTATCTGTGCAGATTCATCCTTTCATTAAGTTGCCGGCAGCTTTCACCGATGTAACACCCTTTAGTACATTTGGTGCATTGAATCATGTATACAACATTCTGTGAAGTGCCTTTAATATCCTTTAATATTGTGTGTTTTGTTGCTGTGGGTGGCTGTGTTGCTGGTACAGATGTGTTGGCAGAGTTTGCATCTAGCTTTGTTGCATGGTTTGCTCCCATGACCCTTGCACTGCCCATGCCCAGGAGGTTCCCCACTTCCCATACCCGAAATAAAAGACAGACACCAGCAGGATTGGATTTAGAAAAGGCCGAGACATTTATTTAACAAATGTCTCGACATAACTTTATTTAACATCTTATAAATTATTGTAAAAAACACTTTAATAATAACTTCTGTATAAATACTATACAGTCTTCTGTACACCTGTGTACAAACAGCTGAGGGTTCCCAACCTAAACACAGACAATGGATTCACACTACCCCTTCCGCCGGATACCACAATCGCCCAAGCGACCGCGGGTCGGATAGGGGAGCTCCAGCTTAACGCTTTGCTTAAGGGCATTAACTCTAACCTCTAACCAAAACCATCAACTCGCCGCTCCCATGAATGAAGTAGCGTCCAGTTTTGCCCCCCCTTCTAAATAAAACAAGAGACAATTCTTTATTTCAAAAACTTTATTAATTGTGAACTATGGATTTTAATTTGTCCGCGGTGCGGACCGCATATAACACAGCACCACGACACTCAACCTTTATTAAATGTTTACATCGTTGATAACTTTATAACCGTTTGTTAGCCAAACATATTTTGGCCCAGTATATTAACATTTCACCGTCAAAATAACAACAATGATAGCCAATCATAACCATGAAGTAACCTGCTGGTATGGGCGTGTCCACCTGTATCCTTGCTGGAACTGCCGGCATCCCCCAGCGCGGCAGTCACATGACCATACGATTCACAGGGGCAGATGCCCCTGGAGTGTCCTGCACTTATACCTCTGTGCACCACAAGTAACCACACCTAGATGGTTAACTCCTGCACCGTACCAGCTTAAAAACCTGAGCCCCCCGGCTAATGCAAAAATCAGGGAGGGATGGGCGGGAAAATATTTTTTAAAATGCTGACCCTATAGCATAACCCCCCCCCTTTACATATCCCCTCAGGGAGGGCAATTACCCCCTCCCTTCTGGTCTTGCACGTGCCTCAAAGGCTTAACACCTTAGGTGCTAAAATTTTGCCTAGTCATGCCTTAACCCTTAACACTAGGCTTTCAACGGGGTACCTCGTCCGGCACTTCATCCATGGGGCCCCTTCGTCCAATTCTTTCCCTACGGGGCTCTTCTTTATCCTTCAAACTTCTCCAGGGAATTCCTCCGCCAACAGCAAAGAAAACGTATCCTGCAAAAAAGAAAAAAGAGAGGGAAAGGGGGAAAGAAAACACCAGCCAACATGGAAACACACAGCCAAAAAACAAAAGGGGAGGGCGGGAAACTGCTCCTGTGGTGTTCACTAATTGCCCCCTGCAAGTGTGCAGAGGGGCTTTATAGCCCTGTCCCCTTCCCCCTACAGTCACGTTCCTTGTGACTTCCTCCCTGTTCCCTGTGCATTCTCTCCTCGTGCTAACCCTTGCTGGGTTAACCCTTTCCTGCCCTAATACCATGTGCACCGTCCTGTAGTGCTGGCAGGGTCATGTTCCCCTTATGCCTATGACTCCAGGTTTTTTTTATCTGTGTTGTTTCAGTATGTAGTTTGCTACTCACCAGCTTTTGTTTGAGATTAGCTGGTTTTCTGAAGGCCAAGATGGGGGTTCAGGGAAAATGTCTTTTAACTCCTCATCCTCTGCTAGCATTGGCTGCAGATCCTTGATGATTTTTCGGATTTCTTCTAGGGCAGGATTGTATGTGGCTACCAAAGGTATGCGTGAGGATGTTTGTCTGTCTGTGTATTGCAACGGGTGTTCACGTGGTGTTTGTAGAGCAGAGTTAATTTTCTTATTGATGATCCTAGGTTTGTATCCCTTTTGTTTGAGTGTCTCAGACAGTGTTTTTAGATGCATGTCTCTGTCATCAGTGTTGGAGCAGATGCGGTGGTACCTGGTGGCTTGGCTATGGATGATGCCTTGCTTTGTGTGGGATGGATGGAAGCTGGATTTGTTCAGGTAGTTGGATCGGTCTGTGGGTTTTCTGTATAGGGATGTATGTAGTGTGTCCTTGTTTATTGTGACAGTTGTATCCAAGAAGTTTACACTTTCTGTGGAGAAGTCCATTTTGAGTTTGATAGATGGGTGAAATGTATTAAATGCATTATGGAACTTTCTAAGGTTTTCTTTTTTCCGTCCGTCCAGACAATGAAAATATCATCGATGTAGCGATAGTATTTGTAGGGTTTGTGAAGTTGTGTTTCCAAGAATCGTTGTTCCAGGTCAGCCATGAATAGATTGGCATATTGTGGTGCCATCCTCGTCCCCACAGCAGTGCCCATGGTTTGCAGATATATATTGTTGTTAAAACTGAGGTAGTTGTGTCTGAGGATGAATTCTATGAGTTTAGTAATGGTTTGAGGACTGTATTTCTGGTTGAGTTCTGAGAGGAACAGAGAGCAGGCCTCAATTCCATCTTCGTGTGGGATGTTGGTATATAGAGATTCCACATCCATGGTTACAAGTATAGAGTTGGCAGGCAAGTTTGTTAAGGAAGTCAGTGGTGTCTTGTATGAAGCTCTTGGTGTTTTTAACAAAGGGTTTTAAAATATTTTCCACTAAGCCTGAAATTGGTTCGGTTAGTGTGTCCATACCTGTTATTATAGGTCTGCCTGGGTTCCCTGGTTTGTGGATTTTCGGAAGCATGTAGAATGTCCCTGTGTTGGGATTGGTGGGTATGAACGTTTCCAGTCCTTTTTGCTGTTCCTCTGGGACAGATCTGATCAGCTTCCTCAGTTTGGTAGTGTATTCCTTGGTGGGGTCTTTGGTCAGTTTCTAATAGTATGTGCTGTCTGATAATTGTGAATTGCGAGTTCTTTCTCTTGATATTGTGATCCGGCGTTGTGGTAGTTTTCTCTTTATCGTGAATTAACTCTTTTAATCGTAGTCTCCTAAATAATTCTTCCAGGTCTGAGTACAGTTCAGTGTCATCTAATTTTGTACTTGGACAAAATGATAGTCCTTTGGAGAGGACAGATATCTCAGGTGTGGACAGTTCGTAATCTGAAATATTTATAATTCCTGAGCTGTTTGTGTTGTAGTCCGGGTTAGTAGTGAGACCATTGGCTGTTTCAGGTGCTCTGGGTGCTTTAGTGGTGATCCTGGTCTCTCCCTCTGTTTGGCGTTTGCTGACATTTTGGGAAAGCCTGTTAAAACTACAGTATGTATATGTATGTGTATATGTATGTGTATATATATATATGTATGTGTATATATCAATGTATGTATGTGTGTGTGTATATATATGTATATATGTGTATGTGTATATTGTTGTTCGTTTTTTGTCCAATTTTGGTTTTCTCTTTTTATTAAAGTGTTTTTTTTTGTTTTTTTTTAAAGGGGGGGGGTCATTTTCGGTTTCGGTCAAGGTCAAGTGGATGCTACATTTTCGGTTTTGGTCCAGAATTTTCATTTCGGTGCATCTCTATATACTAAGCCAGACACTGTCAGTGCATGCCTCAGTATATAGTGATAGGTGTTATGCTGTACCACCGTCAGTGATTGCCTCAGTATATAGTGATAGGTGTTATGCTGTACCC
The DNA here is from genome assembly GCA_023333645.1 of Sceloporus occidentalis. Taxonomy (NCBI): domain Eukaryota; kingdom Metazoa; phylum Chordata; class Lepidosauria; order Squamata; family Phrynosomatidae; genus Sceloporus; species Sceloporus occidentalis. Next base: position 227,952 of record JALMGF010000296.1, read on the forward strand.
CAGTCAATGTGTGCCTCAGTATATAGTGATAGGTGTTATGCTGTACCCCAGTCAATGTGTGCCTCAGTATATAGTGATAGGTGTTATGCTGTACCTGTCACCTTTCGCCGGCGGGTCTGTCCAGGGGGCTCCGCTGCTGCCACCCGGCCGTCTCACGTCCCGCTCCCTCGGGTGGGGGCGTCCTCGACGGTGCCCGCCATCGGGTCCTCCAGCCATGCTCGCCGCCGTGGATCGCCCTCTTTGTCGTCCTTGGCCGTCCTGGCGTCTGTCTCTCCTGCCGGGGGGTCCTGGAAGGGTTCTGCTGCCATCCTTGATGCACTGGAGGTGCGCACACGTGCACACTGTCATGGCGGCCAGGAATCCCATACCCAGCAACTGCGTACGTCACGCTAGGGGGCGGGTCCTCCCGCTTTTTATCTGATTGGCTGATTATTGCCTGCAGCTGTTTGGCACCAAATTTAAACCCCCTGCTCACTCTAATCTGAGCCCTTGTGTGGTACAAACGTTATCGCTGTCTCAGTGTGTTATATTCTGATTTACTGGTTTCCTGACTCCTGCTTTGTTCCTGACTACTCTCTGATCGCCGCCTGGATTGACTTTGGATTGCTTTTTGGACTTTGCCTGTTTGCTGCCTGCCTCGACCTTGGACTGTGACCTGTTTATGCTATTGGAACTTTCCTGCTGTTGTCCCACTATTCCTCCTGCTACTACCCGTCCTGATATCCCACCATTCTGCAAACGGGACCCGTCTCTCGTCGAATCGTTACAGTACCCCTGTCAATGGTTGCCTAACGACAGAAGCTATGCAGTTTTTCCCAATAAAAAAATATATATATTGATCCTTTATGCAGCCCGGGGGCCCCCGCTTGTGATTTGCTCATAATTAACTTTTGCAGTGAGAATTTCACCTTTAAAATAGACCATGGAGTCAAAAGGGTTGGAAATATATAGCTCCATCCCCCTTGCAATGTGATCCACCAACTTTGCTTTATATGGACTGTAGAAGCTCATTGTGCGCACAAAATATTGGCTCTGGGAAAATTTTTGCACAACAGAAATTTTCTGCGCACACCACCATAGAAAAATTAGAGGGAACATTGGTCAGGAGAGTATTAAACAGAGAGGAGAATCATTACTTACAGAAAAAAAAAATCTGTGGTATTGTGAGACAAACGTGTAAATCCGAAACTTTTAAAATGTTGAGATTAGGTAATTGTTACATTTTGACAACGCTTTTCACCAGCATTTTCAGGCTTTCCGACACAATGCACGGCTGTTCTCTCATCTCTTTCAGTATCCCGCAGCGATACGGGTGATGGCGTGGGTGATGACGTGTGCTACACCTACCTTGATATGGGTCGTATAAGAAAATGTAAGACTTGTTGGCTTATCTACATTTTTTCCAACATACAATTGAAACTTATTTACAGGGAATTACAAAAAAATTTAAATATCAGCTATATACCCAAAAGCAAGAGAGGATTGGATTTAGATCATTTTCCAGAATGTAGTATGTTGCGTTTTTGGTGAAAATTCTCACTTGTTCATCAATTGGGGGAGGACGTCCTAGCTTATTGTCCTCCCGCCCCTTCATCAGGGGTATCCATTGTTTTGTTGGGCCCCTGACTGATTTTTTTTAGAATTATAAGGGGCCAGATCTCTAAGATTCCGGTCAGAACCCACGACTGCATTGGCCTCGGTTTTTCACTGTCTTGTCGATGTCCGTCCTCGCTATGGTCGGATGCTGGGGAGCGCACTGGAAACTTTAGCTGGGCTGCAGGGGTAGACACTCATGTCCTTCAGCTGTACATCTAGAAAGGCTTTGGGTTGTCTGCCGAGGGGGACCCAGCTTAAAATCAGCAGCAACTAACATGTATTATTGTACACCGCCTTATAAATAAACGATTATATTTTATTTCCCCAGGCGCTTTAGCTCCCACCACAGCAAACGTGAGTAAGATTATCAAGATGCTCAAGAGGTTTTGTGGGTATTTATGGTGGCAAATGTGCTTTGGGGTGGAATATCAATACGCTCAGACTGTGCTTGCCCACTCGGCTAAAGATTGCCTCCCTGCCCTCACACGAAAACCCAGTAGAAGACCTGACCATTTTTCCTGTTGTCATTCAGGATGACCTCTCTGTCTTGTACTCTACTGTAAAGTGTGCGGACACCACCTTGAAAACACAGAAAGCTCCCGGCCGAGAATTTACGGACTCGTCTTTCTGCATCTATGAGAATTTTAGCTGCAAGTAACTTGAGAAATGAGTGTGCAGGGTGAGTGCTTGCTCTGTAGGTGGAGTGTAATTAAAGCAATTCCCAAAAATCTTCCTTAAAGATCCTTGGATTTGAGTGCCATGGGGTTTGTTACCTCGGAGAGTTGTTTAAGTGTCATCCTCAAGGAGTGAACCCTGGTTAAATGGAGCAAAGTGTCACGAACGCACTCTACTCCAAGTGTGCGCGTGACTTAGTTCTAGTGGTAAAAAGGTTAAAATTCACTATCTGTCTGCACTAGACCGAAAATAGTGATAAAAATATAAATATCCACCCTTAATACCACCCGCAATTAACTATAATGATATAACAAATATCAAAATAACGCTGCTACCACCAAGACAATTTAGAAATGGGGTGCCTTGGTACCCCAAACGAATCAGACTAAAAAAACCCACACAATATATTTTAACACAATAATTATGTGATTTGAAATTACCGATAAAATGGTCTAATCAGGTAACGTGAGTCTTTACCAGACAAAGGCAGAACTTAATAAAGGAATATATATTATGAACAAAAAAAATCACAGTGCATACACAAAAAGATGATAAACAGATTTACACCAACAGATAAAAATAAAAAGGAGAAAATTACAGAAAACCTAACTACTCACTGAATGGTCAAGTAACAGTTTTTCTGTCCGTAGGGCTCCGGCAAGGAAACATGGCGACTTACTCAAAATTAGATCTTGGCCCCTAGTAAGCACAATGACCCCTCTTCTCTCGTTAATTTTATACTCTCGAGTTTTCAAGCCGGCCCAGAGGTGGTATAAGCGGAGGGAAGGCGTACCATAAGTGACCTCCCCCTTGTGTGGTGGAAACATATCAGTCCAAATAACTTATTTTCATTTTATCGTCCCTCCTGTGCTCGCCACAGGCATAATTCATGCACTTATGAATTTCCTGTAAATTGTGAAGTCCATAGATATGTCACACTTGTTACTTATGACTAAACATCATAGACTTCACAATTCCTTCCACACTGGTTAAGTGGCGCCGCCATGTTTGTACTCTTTTTGTAGGGTGCGCTTTCCCCGTTCTAGGTATGCACACAAGGAGGTATGATAATGAATGTATGAGTTATTATTGATATGGGTTGGATATGACCTGGATATGAAATGGTTTTCCTGACTGCTAGTGGTCACTTAGCATATCAAAGAATCCATTATATATGAGGGGATACAGGCATATGGTGAATGACTCAGCTAGCAGACTTAAAGGCACCGCCTCCCTGTGAAATTTCACACCTGGCAGAGGGCCTTGGTTGGAGTCCCAGCTTCAAAAGACCAGTTTATCTTAAAAGACCTTTTGGCACCACATGCCTATACAATCGAATTAACCCCTCACATACTGAAATTGGCCGTGCCATCTCTACCGGGTAGCCAGTCCATGTACGTACTACACCGGTTGGTGTGACACAAAGCTCACTGGAATGATAGATCCTGGAATGGCCAAAACTTTCTGAACATCGCAGCGTGTCTTACTAACAACGAGTGAAGAAACAGAATGTAAAAGGGAAGAACAAAGGTGTTCTATACACAGAAATGATAGACTTTGAAGAATTAACCAGATTGCTTTTGTATTAATCAGAATGCAGCTCGACAAGGATGTTTAACACTTTAAAATAAATGTATACAATCTCATGTCGACCTCCCAGCTGTTACACGGGATCATGTTTTCGCTGTAAGGCGCAGTACGTCTTCATACATGCAAAGTATAGAATATTTTTTCCAAAAGGCTTAATTCTAATATATTTGGATTTTCCATTTAATGGATCTGCATGAAGGCCCTGTGGTTCTTTATACCGTGTCCTGTTCCATGTACGTATTTGGGTACTGATGTGATAACGGTGGTCATCCTTGTGTCCCCACATGTGTATAATTGTCTTTCAAATCACTAAACAATTATTTTAAAAACATTCAGAGTACAGTAGGTTCCATGATCCCATCTTATAGATATATTAATACCTTTAAATACCAGAGAGACCTTTTTAATGTATTTTATTATATTTCTGTTACTCTTTGCGCGATTGACTGCAGTTTGTACCGGGGTAACCCGAAATGTTTTGCGTATGGTTGCTTTTCACCGTCATGTAGGGCACTTGCAGCCGTTCCTCATTTAAATAGGAAGTCTGCCTACGCTATACAAATTAAACGGGGGGAATTCTTTTCTTGAATTTTCTGTGAATTTTATAACAGCGTTAACAATCATCCCTAAATATTTTTCGATGACCACACCAGGGAAAAAACCTCTTCCACGTCATACTCTATATTACAACTTTTTACAGATATTTAATTATACGAACTTTATGGCATTTACATCGCATTGAGGCCTTTCTTTAGTACATGTCCAGTTAACCCTCCGTTCCACAGGAAGATATAACAGGAAGTCAAGCGCATGTACAGGAAGTTGATTAGGTGACAGTTAAAGTTCAGGATTATGGATGCTGTATGATAATAGTTTCCTTAATCCTAGGAGTCCTTGTAGAGAATTTGGTAACAATGTATAGAATAAATACCCTTTTATCATTTTTATGTCCCCCTGTTTTCTTATAAATCACTCGCTACACATTTTGTCCAAGAATATCCACGGTTTCTCATCCTATAATCCGCTCTTTAACTTCAGACAACATTAAACACAGGCTAAGCATATTTAACGCTTAAATTATTGATGTGCCTAATATTTTTTTATAGATATTTCCACAAGTATCCGCAGGAGATAAAGGGATTGAGGATAAGGAAGACGGTATATCGGGTAGCAAAATGTTTTTTAATAACCAAAAAGTGAGAGAGGCTGAGATGTAGATGTTTTCTCTCAATTTCTTAGTTTTTTTTTTAATCTGAAAAAAAAACAATAAAAAAATAAACCAATTTTACGCATAAATTAAAATGTACAACCTATTGTTTTTTTTTTATTTATACATTTCGAATAAGTTTAAACTATTGGCATATAGAAAAGGCAGTCCTTTAAATCCCGACCTCTTTTATTTAAATAGAAGTAAATATATCATGAGTATAGCCACAGAGGAAATGAATCATTTATAGCTTTAAATTCGAGCGTTTACACCAAAAAGTGTGTTAATCTACACATATATTCCCCACCGGTCATCATGTCCGCCCTGGTGCGAATGACTATGTTATGTAAGTATTCCGCGACTTGTTTTCTTTTAGTTTCTGAAGCCTTATGTTAAATATTACTTGCCTCCTTAGACTGATCTTTGTCTTCGGTTTGAATGTAGGAACCGAGAATGTGCAAACAGTTCAGACGTAATTTAATGAATATTTGTGTTTCTAGTATAAATTTCACCAACCCACAGAATTTCTCTATCTAAGAAAACATTTGGTGATATTCTCTATTTTTCTTCAAATACAATACATTTATGGTGGCGTTAAATTAGGTCACCCAATCCGTGAGGTTTCTTCAGCAAACTATTTTATATTTATTTATATATAATTTTATATCTAAGCAAACTTTAACCATTTTTTAATTATTTGATGTTATATTCTGCTGTTCCTTAGTTACAGATTTAAAAAAAATATTTGTTAAATATTTTGCAGTGATGGTCATGAAAATTTCAGGTGAGTAGTTTATATATATATATATATATTATTATTTTTTTCCTCCACAGAATGAGAATAAATGTAGATTTTTCATGTGTTGAAGGCAGTGTGATTGGATTAGGGGTCTACTGTCTCCAGTAGGTGTCAATTACTCCTCAAATTGTGAATGTCCTGTGGACCGTATGGATTATTGATAAATTATCTGTTCATGGAGGAAATTATTTATTCAATTCAGTAGCAGAAAAGTGTAATATGATTGTGGTGCGCTTTCTCAGTATATGTTGCCATAGTTGACGTTCAGTTGGTACGGTCCAGTTCTAGATGTTATACATGTAGTGGTATGGTCCAGCAATCAGGATAAGGGAATGACATTTTCTTCTAGCCATGGTAAATATATCCAAGTAATTATTTTAAGCCCTGGCTAAAACACGTATGTCCATCACATACCTCAAGCGTCAAAATAACAACACACCGATAACTATCCAGCTGTTCTCCATCGTAAGCCTCTGTGTTTCCTCCGTTTCTGGTAACAAGTACATTGAGTGTTGTAGACATCGGCTACAGATCTGTGCCTAGGGGCGGTATATCTAAAATTACCTTTGGTTGGCAACCATCAATCGGGTAGAATTCTATTAATTCACCTGCCCAACACTTCTTTCACTTTTATCCACCGAGAAGAGACGTTTTATGAATTTACATAAGTGTGAGAATATCTGTGTTTTCTGCTGTTTGTATATAAAAATGAGCCGCAGACTTTATTTGCATGTTATTATCTGTTTTGGTTTTTTTTTATGTAGAAGGCACAGTCAAACCAGTGGTGTCCTTCACGCCAAACTGGAGGAAAATATTTGTATATGAATCTATGACCTTGGCATGTAACGTAGATCCAAGTGTTCAAGGAATCCGGCGGTTTTACTGGTACAAAGACAATGTAAGGTTAAACCAACATAACCAAAGCTTTACCATTCACTTTGCCTTACAAGAGGATGGGGGGAGTTACCAGTGCAAGGCGGACAAAGGTGCGAAGAGCGATCCCGCCAAGCTCAAGGTTTTGGGTGGTGAGTTAATTTCTAAATTCATTGGGATCCATTGAGCCACCTCAAGCAAGATATGTACTGGTGTTAAAAAGGTCACAATTTTTTTTCTATACACATTATCGGGGCTTTTAGGGCTGTAGAACCCTGTGATACCCTCATACCCAGCAAACATTCTGACCTCCTAGAAAAGAGGGGGCATCAGGAGAGGAAAGAGGGGCATCAGTGGGAGGAAAGATGAGCGTCAGGGGTCTGAGGTCCTATGAGAGACTTTCTGAATGAACAGGATATGTAGCAGGTATACCAGAGATGCAGAATTCTGTATCTCCTTGTCCGAAAACACTGAGATCCCTGCGGCCAAGCTGGGAGATCCAAACAAATGATGGTCTCTCTGTGTTGGGTGTATTGGGTGTATTTCTCACCGGTTTTAATATTCTCTACCCGTTTCAGGTTGGCTTATTTTGCAAGTCCCTCAACTCATTTATGAAGGAGAGTCCTTTACTCTGAAGTGTCACAGTTACCCTGGATACGAGGTAAAAACCACTGTGTTTCTCTTACACGAGAAACCCCTAAACTCTTCAGGAGACGAACTACCTGTCGGGAAAGTGAATCTAACGACGGCCGACCAATATAAATGCAAAAAGGAAATATTCCATCACAATGGTTACCGCGTGCAGACGGACATGGAGCTGGTGGTAGTCACAGGTAAAAGCAAGTCTCATGCGTAGACTGGTGCCTCGTATCAAGCGTACATTCGGGAACAAAACATTTCATTTCCTTTGTTTTCTAGAATTGTTCTCTTCTCCGGAAATAACCGTGACTCCGTATCCAGCGAGAGCAGGCGGCAACATAACGGTAACCTGCCACGTAAACCGCTCACCTCTCAGACCCGACACAAAACTAGAGATCGCTTTCTACAGAAATGACCGCAAAGTCCGGGGATTCGGGTCATCTGATAAATACCAGATTAGTGCTGCGCGGCCGCACGACTCCGGCGATTACTCCTGCGAAGCTAAAGCTACAGCCAATAACGTGCGGAAAATGAGCAGAAAAATAAATATCCAGATACAAGGTGAGTTGTTGTATTAGTAGCATTGCTACGGACTGATGATCTTTTTTGTTGCAACCTTAATTATTGCCTTTTCTTTTATTTGTGGTTGCTGAGTGGATATAATTTGGATAAATCGGAGATGTTAAAGCAATCTGACGTTTCACTGGTCTCATTCCTGTATGTGCTGAATCCATAAGCCAGTGATTTATACCTGATAACCGATCAATAATACGCCCTATATTGTAACGTTAATAATAAAATGTATAACATATGTAAAACTAAACTATAAAACATTCTGTTAATACTTTATAATCTATTATATATTAATATGCAATTGATTATATAATAAAAAAATATATATAATAAAATATATATCTAATTTATTATATCGTAACTATTTTATTCTATTAACACTATATAATATATATTATCAATAGAATGCAATAATATATATATATACATGTATTTTATTATGTTATATATTACTATTTGTATAAAAATGAAATATTATATTTTGTATTATATACAATATATAATACAAAATATAATATCTATTTTTATTAATATAATATCAAATATAGTAAAGTATATAATAAAATATATATTTTATATTTATTACTATTGCATTCTATCCATAATTCTAACAATACTATATATTATATAGTAATAGAATGCACTAATATATATATTATAATATATGTATTTTATAAAAATATAATAAATATATAAAATAATAAAAATATATATATAAAATAGGCTGTAAAAAAGATATGCGTCCAAGTGCAGCCTTTCAAATTAATATTAATAGAATAAAATATAATATTCTTTTATTTTATAGCGCCAACAATTTACACTGCACTTAAGAATATATAATATAATAATACATAGCCTAAAAATAGGTGTATATTTTTGGTATATATTTTAACTGTGCTAAGGGTCCTTGTGAGGGACAAAATGATATATTCCTTCCTGCACTAGCATGTTAGGCCATGAAACTCTTTAGAAAGATGCGGGTTAGTAAGAGTTAATACCTGTTACAGCTGAAACTGCAGATAATTCACGGAAAAGGCAACCCCTACTCCCTCAGCGACAAAATGCAAAATGTGTGGTTACGTTTGCTTCCTCTTCATCTAATTCGGATTCTGACATCTGTGTGCGAAAGCTGTCAATACCCCCCCGGGGAAAAGGTCCCTCCAGCTGCACAGGGTAGTAGGTACCAGGCTGCTGTCACAGGAAGAGTGATTATTATCTTCAGTGGTTTACCATGGAACTTCTAAACCTAAGGTCATTCATACATTTTCTAGCTAGATATATAAAAACTAAATGGAATGCGATTTATAGCGCTGATATGTCAGAGGGGTACTTTATTCTTCATGTTTTATGGAAACACATACTTTTTTTTACAATATTTAACACTTTTTTGTTAATGTTTTGCAGCAGCGAGCATGGAAATGTCAGGTGAGTGCCATTTACGCATTTTCATACTTTGAAGCACACCGGCTCTGTGGATTTGTGTCTATTGGGCTAGAAATGTGTTTCCAGAGATCAATACCAATCCTTGTCATTGGATTAAATGACATCATATGTGCCAACCGCCGGAAGTCCTGTTTGTATCTTCCTACAGGACAGCGTTCTGCGCTCCTCTGCCTGCTTCTCGTGGCGGTTCTGCTGCCCGTGATCCTCTCCGTTGCGTTGATCTTCAGATATAGAAACACGCTATTTACGCAGCGTGGTCGATGCCCACAGGAGCAACTCCCAGGTAATTCACTCTTCCTTACCTCCAAGAATCCAGCGCTAGCGCTTGGGCCGGCTCTAAGGAGACTAGACGCATATCGGTGCTATAGAGAACGATTTCAGAGTATGCGGAGACCCTTGTGTTCATGGCGATATTCTACTAAAAAGGGGTTCTTTTTACCTTTCCCAGGTGCTACTGTACGCTTCTCCCCAAACAAAGAAGTTAGCTGCACTTACACAGATATCATTCATGCACGGAAAGGTGAGTCAGTTTCATGAGTTATAATGAAAGGCTCATTAAAATAAAGATATATATATAAATTGTTGGTGGTCCGGATAGCTGGGAACGGGTGGGTGTATGTGAAAAGGTGGGCTAAATGGCACAGGGGCAGCGGAGCGCGACGTCCAGGCTGCATGGGAATTTTAGGAGCTGTAAGTTGCCCCTTCTCTAGACCAAGCAGCCCCATTATCCAGATACAAACTAATCTCATTCTCTGCTATCCCCGTAGGTCCTGCAGCTTTACCTGCCCAACAGGTGAGTGCCCCGGGATGAATGAGTGGGGGGTATTGGGGTTTACACTCACATAATCTGCTTCCTCTTTCTGTCTTTAACATGTAACATGCAGTGCGACGCCTTGTTATTGTGGAAACTGTGTTACGCATCTTACTGTTTTTAGTTTTCTAGAGATTTCAAAAAGAAACTGATAAATTCCAGGTATTTGGGTGGGGGGGGGATCTGCAACTCATGCAGGGCCGGACCAAGGCAAAATGCCGCCTGGGGCGAATTTTAAAATGCCGCCCCCCCCCCCCCCCCCCTTATCTACCCTTCCTCTCCCTCCGTCCCTCCCTCCTCCCCCCCCCCTCCCTTGTACTTACCTTTCAGCAGTCCTGCGGCGAATCTCCCTGTTCGGTCTCGGTACCGGCTTGTAATGCTGAGCGCCGGAAATCTTCCGGCACTCAGCGTTACAAGCCGGCACCGAGACCGAAACAGGAAGACTCGCCGCAGAGGAGAGAGAGAGGGGCGCCGAGCGGGTACTGACAGCTTGGTAAGCCAAAACCACTCCCCCTTTCTCTCTCTTTCGCTTTAAAAAAAAACCCCCAAAAAAGGGCTTGGGGGGCCAAAGTGCCGCCCCTTCAAAAGTGCCGCCTGGAGCGGTTGCCCCACTCGGCTTCATTGTCGGGCCGGCCCTGGTCTCATGTCTACATGGGACGTCTCAAACTTTTCCATGGTTCAGAAAAACTTTCGATAACTTTCTGTAAGGTGTCACTCACACTCGACACCAGCCATTACCCTCTGTTTCTCTTTAGGATGGACGCTCTGTCACCTATGCCGAGGTGACATTTACAGAGACGCCTACAGTCTCCAACTGAGAAACGGCAACAGTCTACACCAACACCCAAAGCTGCTTTATCTTCAAGGGCCGGTGAGAGATCTGTCCATAGGATGACCCCACTAATATCCCTTACAATTATAGATGTAAGCTGGAGACCCGATCAGTGCTTCTCCCCCCGGTGGTCCCACTAACACCACGAAGGGTCCGCTGCATCCGGCCCCAACATCAAGGCCTACACCGGACCCTAAAGGAACCACTTTGTTCCTGGAAAATATGCTGTCACAAGACAGATGTTTGGACTTGGTGGACCGTACCTTTTGGGTATCTTGGTGAAACGGTTCTCAGGTTACTGTGATGGTCAACAATTGTAGGTTTTTCCCATTGGTTTGGATCATTTGGTAGTAACTCAAGTTCTTATGAGGGTCTGGGATATACCAAAGCAGACCCAAAATATTCGTACTTTATCCTTCCTCTGATTGGCCGCCTGTGGTACCTACCTGCTTATACCCATCCTTTTTGGAAAAATGTGTCGCGCATCGGGGGCTTCTAGAACTTACCTTGGCTTAAACTTTCTTACCCATAGTTTTAACCATTTCTAATGCCCAAGGAATATTAAACATTTCATTTTTATGTTTTTAGTGGGGGAAAAAAACCTTAACGCAAAGTAAATTCAGCCAAGTTGAAATCACGTTTGTCTGGCAAACTCAATTTAGTGAATAAACCCCACTGAGAATACACTTAACGGAAACACAGAATGCAGAAAGCGGCGTGCTCGCTGGGCGCGTGTCGTCTTCCCCGCGTAGACGGGCGGAAAGGAGGACGCCGGCTGCCGAGGTCCAGCGAAGAAAAGAAAGATGGATTCTACGTTGAGGACGTCAAGAGTACCCAGCGCTGTGATACTGCTGTGTACCAGTAGAGGGCAGTACAGGACACCTTATAACCAAACACACATGTTACACAAATGACACATGGCCTGATTCGGCTTTAAGTATGTTTTATTGGAGTTTAAATAAATTCCCCTTTAAAGATATTTCCACATCTGGGAATATTTCTTAGTTTCAC